>PVJL010008229.1:0-46224 GCA_004026885.1 Lyroderma lyra
GCCCCACCCCCCCAGTCTGTTTCTCTGAAATCACCTGAGGCCTTCCATCGCTCCTTGTCTTCTCTCCACACAGCCTGTCCCTGCAGGCAGACTTAGACCTGAGACAATTATGCGGTGACGTGCAGGCAGGCTGTCCTTCGTGGGGCCCAGTCCCAACTTCTCCCCGCAGCTCCTGGACCACGTTTGCACGCAGCCGCTGGCTACCTCTGACGACAACGGGTCTGTCCCCCGCTCCTCGGCCGGCCCTTTCTCTCTCTGCTGCTGTCCATCAGGCCCCACCCCCTGACGTCACCTCCGGGCCCCCTCTGTCTTGGACTTCTCACCGGATGATGCCGTCGCTCGGTGCGTCCCTGTGTCTTCGCTCGTCTGCATCTCCGGAGTCACCGCAGTGCTGCCTTACCGCTGCCCTCCCTGGGTCGCCCTCTCCTCTAGTTCACCGCCTACATGAACCCTAGACACAGGCGGGAAGGTGACCGCAGTCCATCGCCGGGCGCTGCGGTCCCCGTACATCCCAGACCAGCGCTGCGCGGGCGGCCCGGCTGTTCTCGGGCTCGCTCCCTCCCGCTGCCCCCGTCACCCCCCCGTCACTGAGCCGAAGTCCTTCCCCTGGGTCTTACATGTGTCCCCGGGACCCCGCTAAGTCTAATCCCGGCCCCCGGGGTTCAGATCTGCAGGCGGGTTTTCTGTGTCGCAGGGCGCGGGCCCTCCCCTGGGCGCGCGTGCCAGCTGTCAGGAGCCCTGCGGACTGGACTCGTGCTTGTCGCCAGCTCGGACCCAAAGCAAATACAAGTGCGGCAGCCATCTGTGAACCCAGAGCCGTCCTGGCGGGGTAAGTTCTTCTTGGTATTTTAGTTTTTGAGGAGAGGGGGAGAAATTTTAAGGCCAGGAACTTAAAAACGTGCATATGGACTTGGACAAGGTTGGACAGTGAAGTTCGTGAGCTCATCCTAGTCCAAGTGCTTCTTCCTTGGCAGGGTCATGACTGCCTACGGAGCCGTGTGCACAGGGCTGCCAGTGCACGTGCCCGGTGGCAGGGTCATGACTGCCTACGGAGCCGTGTGCACAGGGCTGCCAGTGCACGTGCCCGGTGGCAGGGTCACCAATTTAATTGTCAGGTTTGGGGCACGACGGCCGCTCTGACGGCCACTGCAGAGAAAGAACTCCCAAACTGCTCTGAGGGGTGGACGAGGCGCTGGCGCTGGTGCACGGCTTCCCGAGGGGCGTACGTCGAAGGGGACCGTGGTGATAGTCAGCAGTGACGTGGGCAGCACTTTTTCTAGAATGAATTTGTGAAATTAATTGTCTGACCTTGTATATGTTTGATTTAAAAGTATAATTTAAGAAATATCATTTGTCTCCGGTCACTAGTCGTATTTTATTATTTCATAATTAATTAAAACATGTTTCATCATTATTAAAAATTACAAGTTTAGATTTTTAGATACATATTAAAATATCTTAATCACGGAGAGTAATTATATCTTTATGCTAAATGGCAGACAAACACAGCAGAGAAATTTGCCATTTAACGCAGAGAACAGATCATATCCGAATTTAATTAACATTTTAGATTTTAATGTAGCTGATTAGTTAGCAAATATGTCCTTTGTGTAGCTCCCTAGGTCATAACTGTTCTGGATCTCGTGTTTCTTTTTGTGAGCCGACAGCTGAGTAAACAGAAGAACTTTTGTGTCTGTCTGACTTTCCACTCTCCCCCCAGTCAAGGTGAACCGTATTCTTAGGCAGAGAATTCAGTTTCTGAATACATCGTATTTTTTTCTACATGGAATGTTCTCCATTCCTGCAACCGTTGTCCATGTGATGCAGTTTCGGGACCCTTCCTGGCCCTGATGATTTGCCCCGGAGAAAGTCTCATGTCGTTCAATTAACGCTTTGAGCAGATGCCACAGGTGCCCCAGCCTGTCCCCGGGCACGTGTGGTTCCCGCTCCTGACAGGTGTCCTATGGCGACACCTGCCCCTCCTGCTGTGACACGTCCCGGGTCTGCTCCAGTGCCAGCGACCTGCCTCAGGTCTTAGTCTCACGGTTTGCTTCTGGGGAAACCTACCTCCAATCGCCCCTCTTAAAACATCCCACTGGGCGCTGTGCCCTCCAGCACGGAAGTGTCCCTCTCCTTCGGTCTTTTTTTTTCTTTAAACACTGTGTTTTGACATTCAGTGTTATTGTATGGCAATTTCAGGTGTACAGCGCAGTGGCTGGACACTGACATAATTTATGAAGGGACCCCCCTCTGGTCCCGTCCCCACCTGGCCGTATCCGCAGTCAGTACCGTATTACTGTGTTCTCTGAGTTCTACTGTGCTTCCCCACGACGGATCTGTAACCACCACTTTGCACTTCTGAATCCCTTCCCCCTTTCCTGCGCCCCAACCCCCTCCCGTCCCGCAAGCATCAGAATGTTCTCTGTGAGTTTGTTTCTGTCTTGTCTGTTTCTTTCGTTCCTGGATTGCACGGGTGAGTGAAATCACATTGCTTCTGTCTTTCTGTCTGACACGCTCCCACGGAGCTCAGATCCCCCAGGTCCACCCGTGTCGCTGCAGAGGACAGCCCAGTCCCTTCCCTGGCTGAGCAATATCGCATTGTGTGTATGTGCCACCTCCTCTCTATGCCTTCTTCCATCGACGGACACCCAGGCCGCCTCCACCTCGGCCATCGTAAGCAGTGCCACTGTGAGCCACGATGCACACGTCCCCCGGGGGCGGGGTGCGATGCACACGGCCCCCGGGAGCGGTGGTGCGATGCACACGGCCCCCGGGAGCGGTGGTGCGATGCACACGGCCCCCGGGAGCGGTGGTGCGATGCACACGGCCCCTGGAGCGGTGGTGTGGGTTTCTTCGGATAAATCCCCAGAAGTGGGATTGTTACTGCGTGCTTCTTTGTCTCGCTACAGCCTTTGCTTTAACGTCTGTTTGTTTCCATTTTCGTGAAGTATCTTTTTCCGTCCCTGCTAGTCTCTGTGTGTCTGTGCCTTTCGATTGGACATGAGTCTCTTGTAGGCAGCACGGGGAGCTGAGAATCAAGAGGAAAGCTTGTTCCATAATATTCGAAGGTGTTGGTGGCAGAGGAGGGGGTGGTTTTGCCTTTGGAGGGAGCGCTGGGGGCCCGGGACTGGCTGGAGCCCGGCCCGCAGGCGGGCGCCGACTCCTCTTCTGAGCTCTGAGCTCCTGTGAGACGAGGAGGGAAGTGGCGGGTTCATTAACACCAGAAAGTGCGATCCAACGGACCTTTTTGCCTCTGAGGCACCTAACAATAGTGTCATGGCGTCAGGGTTGTGTTGTACGTTTCAGATGATGACGATGGCTTCGTGCTTTGGCTTACGGAGCGTCCCCACATTCGGTGCTGCCGGCGCGTTTAACTAACTGCAGTGTCCGTGGTTTTGGAACCTTCTAGGGGGCGAATGCCGTTACGTCTGCCTTGTTGCTCACTGGGACCCTGCCCGACGGAAGCGCACGCATCAGCAGTCACCTGCGGTCGGGGGTTCCCTTCCTGAGTGGCGGGCCGGCCGAGTCCCCGAGTGTCCGCGGGACCTCCAGCGTCACCTGGAAGCATTTGAGCGGGGAGCGGCGCCGTGGGGGCTTGTCCTGTGTTTGTGTCCTGTCCGAGACAGCCCCGCGGGCAGTTACTACAGGGGACAGCCTCCTGCCGAGACAGAGCCGTCTGCAGAAGCGCCCCGGGGGCCTGTCACAGCACACGGGGCACGCGGTGAGTAACTGTCCCCCGTGGGCAGGTCGGTCAGAGGCCGCCTCCCCGCCCCGCCTTGTGACCAGCGGAGGGACTTGCCTTTTGGACGCTGGTGGCCCGGCCCTGCCTGTAGTCGCCGTGCGGCGGCCTGATCGTGGGGTCCTTGCCGCTCACTGAACATACCGGGGGACCCTTTGCGAGGAGACGGAATCTGGTCACAAGACCTGGGCGCCGTGTCTTGGGGGGGCGACCACGGGAAAAAGCAGAAGCAAGCACAAGGCATGGTGGGGTGGACCGGGGATCAGGAGGCTTCAGTAATTTTTTAAGATGTATCTGCTTCAGTAGAAGGTGATTGAAGGGAAGAGTAATATTATTTTTCTCAATTTTTGAGCAATTGGAAAGCGTACAGATTTAGACAGTCTTGCGAACATTTAAGTATTAATAATTAGTTTATGGTTCTAGTCATGTTCGTATTTCGTTGTCCATCCGCGGTTTCTTAATACCATGCCGCTTTCTGTCTCAATTGTGCGGTTCCCGTCCGAAGTGACTTTAGGTTTCTGTAATTAAACATTTGCCCCCGAAAGAGGACTTTCAGATAACCCATAGTAATTATCTGTCATCCATCTATCATCCATCTATCTATCTACTTATCTTTCTATAGGTATAAATAATTCAGCATAACACATAGTTAATATTTACGAACAGAAATACAAAGTATGAAATAATAACTATGAATTTTATCCATGGATGCATTTTTCATCACCACTCATTTACTCATTTGTTCATTTAACTAGCAAATACCGTTCTGCTTAGGAATTTGTAACGAACGTGTGCAAAGCATTGCAGGATGACTTTGAGAGGCTGGGTGGTGTGGGTTTTGACCTTGCATTTCTCATTTGCCCTTAGAGCTCACTGCTTCCAGATTCTCACTGATCATCTCAGATAAGATGGCTACAGTCATATATGCCTCCTGGGTTATACCTAGGAACTGGAGTCGATTAAAAACAGACAAAAAAGCTAGGGTTTATCTCAAGTGGTGGTATATTTTTGAGATTTACTGCTAGACTCAGACATACGTGTTCATTGAAGAAGAAAAGTACAATGGAGTCTCCTATTATTATTTCATATCAGCTTTCTAATTCTGAGCGAATGTGGCTGGTCTGACTTGAGATGTATGGTATGTATAAAATATACACTGAATTATGAAGATTAGTACAAAATGAAGAGATGCAAAATAGTTCATTAATGATTGTATTGGTTACATCGTAAAGCATTAATTTTGAAATATTGGGTTAAGTAAAATATATTATTCAAATTATTTCATTTGTTTATTTTTTA
Source organism: Lyroderma lyra (assembly GCA_004026885.1). NCBI lineage: Eukaryota > Metazoa > Chordata > Mammalia > Chiroptera > Megadermatidae > Lyroderma > Lyroderma lyra. Next base: position 5,039 of record PVJL010008229.1, read on the forward strand.
CATAGTTACTGGGAAATCTAAATTTAAACATGCAGCTCATGTATTTTTACATGACAGCAGTAGTCTAAACATTCTCAATAATAGTTGCACGGATGAATAACCTATGAAAATTTTATTTGCCAAACTTCCTTTGGCTTCATCCACAGTAAAATGCTGCATGTGTTGGGGTCCACACGCATCCTCCCACAGTTCAACCCCAATGGCCTCCCCATGGTTAGGTAAGAGCACAGAAACATCTGCGTGAAATAAGTACAGATACCAGACAGAAAACAACGTAGGAAGGGGATGCAACTTTGCCCACTTTTTAAAAAGACTCACTGGTTCATCTGGACTTGGCTCGTGCTTGCTCTGTCTGGTCACATCTGCCCCTCCTTGGGGATGATCCAGTCCGCTAAGGGTCAGGACATTGCATTCAACTCAGTGACGCTTGGGCAAGGTACGTGCATGGATCTACTAATCTTGGTAGTAACATATCCGAGGCTCTAGAAAGGAGAATATTCCTGTTGCTTTCTTTCTTTTTTTTGGACCCACATTTCCTAATATTTCAGGTGACTTCACCTGACGAGAGGTCCATGTTGGGACAGTCACTGCACTTCCAGGGTAGACCAGGTGTCCACTCAGCCTCTTCCCCTGCCGTGACTATGACGCCACAGACACGTGGTGTAGGGAGGTTGGACTGACGTCACGGCAGCCTGAAGAGGCAAGAATGCACAACGTTTGTTGAATCCCTGCCATGTGGCGGACACTGAGGGCTGCTTGCGCAAGTGTTCTCAATCCTTCTTCCAAGCTCCTAAGATTTATTTTAATATTTCCCTTTACCACCCACACAAAACCAACCAACCCTGAGTATCAGAGAGCCCCCACTCGCGGCGCTCCATCCTGGATTTGAAATCGGCTGTATTTAAGTCCATGATTTTTCACGTCACCGTTTCACTAGGAAGGTAGCTCCTGTTTTACTAGTTATTTATCCTCAAGAAATGGATTAAAAGAACCTTTGAAAAATTTATTATTTGCATTTTTCCCCCACTATAGTTAAGATAAAAAAATAAAACTTCCCCGCTGAGGACTGTCTCACAATTACTTTTTAAATAACGTGACTTAGAATTCACTCACGCGTCATCAACTCTAGACTTCAGGACTGACACCGAATTATCTTCAGTGACTTCTGGGCCTTTGTAAACTGTTACTTCTTTAGAAATAATGATTTTTAATGACGTACGTGCCGGAAACAGTCTTCAACACTTTACGTGTATCCTCTCGTTTAATTACGTGCCAAACCCGTCGACGTAGGTACTGTTATTTGGGGAAACTGAGGCAATGGGGTTCTTGACAACTGAACGGAAGCGCCCGAATCACGCCAGGCAGCCTCGCTGCCTCTGCCCGGGGAGCGGGCCCTGCCCCGGGCTCTTTAGTTAGGAATATGTCCACTTCCTGTCACTTTGCATTTCCCGGGGGCGTCACAGGGCCAACCAGGGAGACGCAGAGGGGGAGGGACTGAATTTAAGTGGTTAAGTCCTGAAACAGAAACGGACATTTGTCTTCAGTGTTTTGCTCCCACTTTATCTCTGTTTTGTGACAATGAAGGTCGCGAGCTTGCCGCCGTCAACACCGTGCAAACAAGGTCATGGCACCTCGAGGTGTGTGTACGGTGTTCACGCGGCCAGCGTATGTGCACGGCGGCAGGCTCACGAACTTTATTGTCAGGTTTTGGGGACGACGACAGCTGTGCTGGCCATTCCAGAAAAAGAGTTCCAAAACTTCTCTGAAGGGTGGACTAGGCACTGGCGTCGGTGCACAGCTTCCCAAGGGGAGCCCTCCTAAGGGGACCGTAGTGACACTCAGCAGTGAGGGATGTGGCACTTTTTCTAGAATGAGTTCGTGAACTTCACTGTCCGACCTCGTGTGTCTTTTCTCATAAGCAGTCAATAAGAACCCCAGTTCGGTTCAGATGTACCTGGTCTTGACGTAAACTCATGGTGGAACTATTGCCGCCATGCCAGCACCGCCCGTGGTTGGCATCTGCCTCTTTCTCCAGGTCTCTGATGTTCCAGACGGAGTGTGGTGGCGGAAGGACAGGCTCATCAGGCCCAGCGTCTGCCGAGCCCGAGCACGCGAGTGGCCATGATATGACAAAGGCCTCGTCTCCGCTCCTAAGGTGTTTGACTCCTAACGCTGAAAAGACCAGAAGGGACAGGAGGTGCCAGACCCTCCGTGTGCGTCGGGGAGGGGGAGCTTGCAGGGCGAGTCGGGTAAGTTGCATTTTGCAGCTCTTTTTGAAGACAGCGGCGGTGGCGGTCGTGCTTGCAGGGAGGCCGCACGCGGCGTTCCTCGGTGGGCCGGGTTTGCTTGCTTCGGGCCCCCCTTACCTCCTCTGACTCCGTGGGCAGAGCCAGCGTGGGAAATGCGGACCAGGTCCGTGATGGCAGAGCAGGAATTTGCTTTTATCTTCATACAATGTTGTGAGAGGCTTTCCGTGGCATTAAGAACTTGGTTTCCCAAATGTACAGTGAATTGCACAGATAATGGTCTTTAATTTTTCTGATTTAATTCTGGAAATGATTTCCTGGGTGTCTTCCCCCACAGTTCCAAGAACGTGTAGGAAACGGGGCGGAATTGCGCAGGAGAAAGGCTCGGTGTTCGGTCTCGTTCCTTACTGTTTGTGTGCTCTGGGACGCCTTGGAAGTGTGCCCTATCAAATTGAAATTCAAATGAGACCGTCCTCGCCTTTGACTTCCTTTCTGATCCGAGTGCGTGTTTGAAGGATGTAGAGGCGAGACAGCGTGAAGTCTGTGTTGTTCTGGAATTTGGTGGTTACATTGATGAAGAAGTCAGCCTGTGGGCGTCTGTGTTTGTTGGGGAGCCGGAAGTCTAATTACCGGGTTAATGGCCCGATGAGTCAGAGTAGCCTCCCGGCCTTGCAGCGTTCGTGCTGACTTCTCCCCGTCCCTGAGGGTCAGGTTCATTTTTCAGGTGCTCTCTTCCATTCCGTTTCAGTCTCCGCTAAACACGTTCAGGAGTGCACGTATTACCAGGCGTCTGTGATCACTCCACGTCGCCTGTGCACCTTCGAACAAGACAGTAGGACAAGCTGAATGAACTGAAAACAGTACGAAAGCATTCCGTCTGCCGGGTGGGCGTGCTGGCCCATTATTCTGCTGAATTCCAAATCTTCAAAATGTGCAAGTACACCAGTCACGTTGGCACAACACAGACAGCCATGCGGTCATTGCGGTTTTATTCTCTTCCTTCCTGCCTCCAGGCGTCCATGTCACTTGCTTATTTAAAGTCTGATGACACCTGCAAATCATGTCATCCTTTGGGATGACCTACAGGTTGCTTAGCACCCACCTCTGTGAGCCCCTGTGGCCACCGCTCTGCCCACGGGCCTCTGTCCCCTGCACGTGCTGGTCATCGCTTCTAGGGGAGTGATAGGGGCCGGCACCCATCACTCCCCTTCCCTTCTTTTCTGAACGTGAAGATGGCGCAGTCCAACAAGAGCACGGCACCCATCCTTGTATTTTCGGCTTCTAGCACGCCGTCCCGACTCACAGGACGTGTTCGGTACGCACCCGAGGGGCTGCCCGGACGGCGTAGCCCCGGCGCGGGCCAGCTTTGTGTTTGGCAGGCCGTGCGCGAAGGCTTCCAGTAGCTTTCACCCCAGCAGACAAAAGCAGAAGACCTGCACTCGTTGTGTGGGTGAGGGGCTGACAAGAGTCTTCCTGAAGAAGTAGAAATTCGCAGAACAGTCCGGGAAGCCGAGAGGAGCGGCAGCATTCGTCACGTTAGGTGCTGGCACCTCTGAGCATTAAATACGGAATGCGACGAGACTAATTGCGTGAAAGAGCCTCTTTGTTTGACTGTGATCGTTATTTGGAACCCCCTCTGCCCTGAATCCATCTTCCTGGATCTCAGGAGGGAAAGACAATTACTCGGACACAAATGCATTTTCTTTCTTTCTCACCCAGCAGCCTCTGTGCTGTGCATTTGATAAATTGCCTAACCTACCTGGTTGGCTGGGAGGGAAACTTAGGTTTTACATTTGTATTAAACTCAAACCTTGGGCTTTAAGAATGAATTATCACATCTGATGGTATTGCCTCCCTTTCATTTATTTGCTGTCAAGTTTGAGTTAAAGGTCACGCGCAGAGCAATCCCAGGGGTGCAGGGCACCTCCCCAGGGGCAGGGAAGCCCTGTACCCATAGCCATCGTGGCAGAGGAGCTGTCGGAGGCGCGATTCATCGCTGCTGGTTCCCGAGTCCTTTTGTTTTCGGAACGCATGAAATAGGTTCTCTTTGTTTAGCCCATGAGAACTTCAAAGATGTGCTTTGACTGCCTTTTGGCACGTGTGATAAATAGAGAAAGAACCCCAGAACCTCCTTGCGATCACATTCTGGAGAGATGGCAGTGGGCACACGGGGATTCCACTGAGTGACCGTGCCTGTGTTGTCTGAGAGCTTTTAGGATTCGGTGCAGGGCCCGGAGCAAGGTCACGGATGACCCAGCACGGTCTTTGGTGGGCGAGGCTTTCTCATTGCCGCCTGGCCTGGGAAAATGACGTGAACTTCGTCGTTGGCCTGCCCAACGCCGGCTGCCATTCCTGGCTCGATGCTGATGTCTCCAAGGGCCTGTGATTACCGTGCGCGCTGGAGTTCATGGTGAACTTCTCCAGGACTTTTCTTCAAAGTTGCACCTTTTCCAGTCTTTCCCAGCGACTGTAATAATAAACATTCGGCTTCCTAGCTGTGTGACTTTTAAAAGTCCCGTAATTTTCTGGACCCAAGTATTATGTGTGGAAGCTTGCCGCCGAAAGCCTAATCCACAGTCTTTCCGTCCTCCAAAATACAAAGACAAAGTCATCAATTTTCCACACGGGGCAGCTCCTCCTGACGGCGTATTAGTCATATTAATACATGTACCCACAGTTTTGTCATTTGTCATTCAGGAGGAAGGGCGTTAACGGTTCTTGTTTTTGGTAACTTTGATGAACAGTGTTTACTAAATTAAAGAAGGCAGTCAGCATGCAAGCGTTGCAAACACAGCAGCGAGGAGCCTGTCTGCACCACAGCCGCCGTTCCCACCTGGCGCTCAGCGGAGGGCGCGGGGCCCACCGGGTGGTGCTGACGGAGGCGTGGGGCGTCCCTCAGAGCGCACTAGCTGGCCCGGCGGAAAACAAACGGCGTCGGCGGAGAGAGCTTATTCTGGAGGCGGTTTGCAGATTTCCTCTGAACTCGTCCCTGATCCCTGGAAACATGTCTGCCTGCTGAGAATAAAAGGCGCTGTGATGAACACTAGACTCGTTTCACCAACATCTGTATACTGTTGGGGCACGTGCTCCCCAACTTGCCCCCGTCCACAAAGATAAAACAGAGAAAGCAGCAGTGCCCTCTCCCCTCTGTTACCGCAGTAATAGACTCCAAGGCTTTCGATACTGATGGAATATTCTAGCAAATGGGGGTGGAGTTACTCAGGAGAATCTGGAACATGTCTGGAAACCCCTCAAGGGCTGGAGGTGGCCGGAGGAGGCCCTTCAAGGGACTGGAGCTCAGCCTCGGCAGGTGGTCTGCCAACCAGCGTGCGCTCGGCTGTCACAGTTAACCAGACTCCGTGAGGGTGTTTAGAAACGCCAGCTGCTCATCTGCCCGGGGAACCTGAGTCCCAGATCCCTGGACCCGTGGCTTTGATGCTCCCGGGTGTGTTTGTTCACAGCTCAGCAGCAGGTGTTGAGGTGTTTGAAGAGGATTTTCAGCTTTGCATCACTTCAGCACGCACGACGTTTTCAGCCAGCAGAAATCCACGCTCCGTCTTTTCAGCAGTAGTTGCATGAACGATCATCCCGAGCCGTGCGGCGTCTAAGATATATGAAGATCACTTATGAGTATACATTAGAGCAGATGGTCATGCGGAGAGCCAATTGGACCGAATAATAAACAATACAAGTTAAGAAACTCATAGTTAATTAAAGGAGATTATGGGTACTTACAGGCGACGGACGTGAAGACCTAGGGACCTTCTTGAACAGAGGCTTAGTATGTTGGTGCCACGCCACCCTCTCCTCCCCAATGTGTTGCTAATGGGAGGACAGTGATAGGCAGAGCTCGTGAAAAGACTTCATTAGAAGGCCATCTTCAATAACCCGCATCCCTTCACTGGGACAGCCTGTCATAAATTCTCGGGTAATCTGGTCTGGGTATCCCTCTCGTTCACGCGGCTGTACGCGTTCGGATCCCATTAACTTTTAAAAGGACTTTCATGCACAGCCGATAATGGGCACATTTCGTGGGCACAGGAACTCGGCGTCTTTTATCGTCTTGAACTCTGGGAAGAGCAGCTTCACAGAATGTTAATTCTCAAGGGCTTTGCCCTCAGCAGGCCCTCTTCGGTCAATGTTTATAGAATGAATAAAAGAGGCTATTCAGGGAGAAAAACAGTTCCCCCTTAGATTTAAAAGTACTTCACACTTACATTTCAAGAGTCACCTGTAAATCCTCCCCATGGTTTCAAGATCCACCTCCCCACGCACATTTATTTATATGTGTCGGGTGTTCATTCACTCATTGAACTGGTCGGCGTTTACTGAATATCTACATAGGGTGTCGGATGTTTTGTTTGAGGCTGAATGATAAAATACGGTCTTTGTCCTCTACGGAGGTGACTGAGCACGAAAATAATTTCCGTAGTACCACAATGTGAGATGACTGTAATAAAATATGCACACATTGTAGGGGAGCATAAAAGGAGAACTTCCGTCTTGTTTTCCATCTGTGAAAAGAAGAAAGTTCCATGGAAGAAGCCAGAGAAGATGACTTCCGAGCTGCATCCTGAACAGGGCATTGCTGAGTGCGGCCAGCACACCCACGCTGGTCGAGGTCTGTTTCTGTTGAACGCCCCTCCAGGCCTGCTTCATGCCGTCCAGCGGCAGCACTGAGGACAATACGTGGCAGGCCTGACGATCTTACCCTCTGGAGCTTTCTAGAAAAAAAGTTTGCTGACATCTGGCCTAAAACATGGCGGTGTTCCTGGGGCCAGTGTTAGAAAAATTAGCAGGTTCAAAGGCTTGGAGACATGAAGAGGGAATGTCAGGGGTGAGAATGAAAATGGAATGTTCAGGAGGAGCAGCTGTGGTTAGTTAGGGCGACGGCCTCATCAAAGGATAAGAGGGTAGTGACGGAAAGGTAGTTTGAACTGAAACTGCGAAAGATTTTAAATGTTGGTGACACTCTAAACCCACTAGGGCAGGGGTCCCCAAGCCCTGGGCAATTCTGTCACCAGGAACACACGGCAGGAGGTGATCTGTGGGAGAGCAGCGAAGCTTCAGTGTTTGCAGCTGCTCCCCATTGCTGGCATCACCGCCTGAGCTCCGCCTCCTGTCAATCACCGCCCGAGCTCCGCCTCCTGTCAATCACCGCCCGAGCTCCGCCTCCTGTTAATCACCGCCCGAGCTCCGCCTCCTGTCAATCACCACCTGAGCTCCGCCTCCTGTCGATTACTGCTTGAGCTCCGCCTCCTGTCAATCACCGCCTGAGCTCCGCCTCCTATCACAGCATTAGATTCTCATAGGAGCGAACCCTACTGTGAACTGCGCATGCGAGGGATCTAGGCTGCGGCTCCTTATGAGAACCTGATGCCTGAGGGTCTGATGGGGGGCTGAGGCGGTGATGCCAGCGCTGGGGAGTGGCTGCAAGTACAGATGGACACGAGCAGGGAGGGCTGACACACAGAGACCGTCATACATCGGTGGCCTGCAGACTCATCAAAGTCCTGTCAGTGAGTGGCAAGTGACACTAAGCTGCATCTGGTGCTTGAATCATCCTGAAAACCATCCCCCATGCCCCATGTTTGGAAAAATTGTCTTCCATGAAACCAGTCCCTGGTGCCAAAAAGGGTGGGGATCACTGCTCTAGGGGCACACAGCGCTCACTTCTGGGAGTGTCTCCAGTTCCCTCACTGGGTCTTACAGAGGAGATGCCCTACACGAGTGTAATTCCAAAAGGGGAACTTTCTGCTCAGGAAAGACAGCAAGAGTCATATTCTTTCATCTTTGGCTCCTCTCTGGGATTGTGCATTTTTGGAATGCCACACAGCAGGTATAGAAAGATAGGCCTGGGGTCCCCTGTTAATTCTGGAGGAGTTTCTGGCCGGTGGACGTCCATGTCAGAACTGGAGTCTAGCCGAGCATAATGGAGGCATTCCCTAGGTCACTTAATCCGGTCCAGGATTAGTAAAGTCATCCTTGCAGAATGTAAAAGGTGAGTTCATTGTTAAAGGCTTGGGATCAAAGTCTTGACTAGAAATGAATTTGAGAAAGTAAGCTTTGGGGTCCCAGCTCTTGCCTACCTGTCACCACTGTTCACCTCAGAGATGTGACCGTAACAGTGACAGGAGGCTCGGAGGGGTGTGCTTCAACAGGTGGTGCCTGAACCTAGAAGAGTGGATCCTAAACCCTGTTAGTACACCAGCATCAGTGGGCGGCTTCTAAAAGGTGTGTACTCCTGGGTGCTACCCCAGACTCGATACAGAAGTTTTCAGTGTGGACCCTGGAAATCTTAAAATTTTAAAAGACCCTGGATTATTCTTACTATTCAGCCATTTTGAGACAACATTTTGGGAGCCATGGTTCTCCAAGACAGTGTCTGTTCAGGGTCCCACCATGGACACTTAATGTCTTTCTTACACGCACTAGAATCTTGTCATGTGTTCACTCGGGGTGACACGGCCAGTGGATGGGTAGTCGGATGAAACCAGAGTTTATCTGCTAGCCAGTATCAAAGTCACGAGCAGTCTTAATTACTAAGTGCCATGAACTAGGGGTGATATGATTGCAGACTATTACTAGTGTGCCAGTGTCGTGCGGATGGATTAGTAAGAACAAATGATTGTGCATCATTCAAGTCATCATGTTGGAATATGTTTGGACATCAATCCAAGCTTTTACTGATACAAGATTTGTTCCATAAATGTCCTAATTGATGGCTATCAGAGCTAAATCTGCATTAGTTTAGGAGAGCTCATGGCTACTTGCAGAAGACCGGGACACTCTTAGATCATGCTAGAAGTATCTTTGGTATGCCAAGCCAAAGTGCCCCTGCATTTTCCAGTCAGTAACCGTCATATATGTACCCTTACAACAATACTGAAGGAAGGCATTGTCTTCTATTTTAATTCACCTATCATGTTCCTCCTTTGTCGTCTTTTTTCCTATTCTAAAATGCCTGGTTTTTTCGAAAAAAACTTCAAAGAACATGGTTTTCAAATTTCTCATCACTTTGCCCATGACCTTTCAAACGTCCTCTAGATGAATATTCCCCAAAGCGTGCCCGTTGGGGATACTCGTTGTAAGAGCTACGTCTTCCAAGAGGGGTTCCATGGCGAATTCCCGGGTGGAAGGCTGGAACCCGTACGTTAGAGCTTCACCACGCGCATGGGCATGCACATTTTCTCGTGGAGCCCAAGTTCCAGGAAACTCTCTTTCGCACGGTATTTGTTTAATCTTATGTTTTTCAAACTTATTTGATGACAGTGGTTTTATTTCCTGTCCCAGTAACATTCCACTGAACACATTTTAGGAGGTACTCTTGTCTGTTGCGGGCGTCCCTCTTTAAATGTCAGGCGTAGGGAAAGAAAAAATATGTGACATTCCAAGTGCCACCTTATCGGTGCTGAGTCCTGATGTCTTTTCTCTTTCAAAGATGCAAACACTCTGTTCTGTTCTTTCTTGAAATGAAGGACTTCTCTTCATGTAGCCCATGAGCACATCAGCAGTGCCTTGGTATTTGCGTTATCCTACGGACTCACTGAAATTCCGGTCAGCTAATGTCACCAAAGCTTTTCCCGTTCAATTCTGTCAAACCAGGTTATTCTCAGCCTCCCCTCTGCTTAATTAAAATAAATAAATAAGAAACTACACCTGTTTTTATTATTATTAAAATTCGCTTGCTTTCACCCCGGAGTTTCGTTTCTGGGAAATCATGTTCGATCTGGGTTTGGCGAGCTGCTCCTTGCTGCATCCTCGATCCGAAAGACGGATGAGCACGGTGGCAAAGCTGTAATCGCCGTCTGGGTCTCCGTGCGAGGTCACGGGGCTCACGGTGGCACGTTTGCTCTTCTGAGATGTGGATTGGCTTTGTGTCGCTCTTTGGACACAGTTGGTCCGCCGGCTGCATGTCCCCTTGAGTGCAAATACTCCGTCATCCTTTCCCTCCCTTGTCACAGCAGGGTGCGGAAGACGTCCTCACTGTCGGCCTGAAGTGGACGCGCTACTTCTGGGGCGCTCTAGCTTTTCCATGTCATACTCCGTGTAACCTGGCCCTTTGGCCCCTGCTCCCTCTTTGGCTAACTCCTGGCAGAGGTCCTGGGGCTTGGGTCTGGATTTAACATATTGTCTCACCTTATCGCTGCTTTTTGCCTGTGATGATGTACGATGGTGTAGAGAGAGGTTTTCTTCCGTATTTTGATTTTCGCGTCATGACATCCGGTGATTTTAAGGAGGCAACAGGCCGCTGTGTCTGTTGTAATTCCGTGTCTGCTCGTAAGTGTTTCAAATCTATCTCGTGTGAGGTCTGTGTGCCCAGCCACACTCTGCAGACGCAAGTCACTGTGTGGTGTCAGACGTTATTATGTCTGATTTTAAGGCGTTCTAGAATTGACGAGCCAGACCTCTCTCTTACCCCTCTCATCGGCAGAACTAGGGAGAGGAAAGGTAGGGGCCGATGTTAACTCCTGCGAAATCTTTCTCTCTGAAGACCTGTACAAAGCAGGAAGCAACGCTGGGGTTCTTTCTGATCTCAGGTGTCACATGTGGCCCAGGATGGCCGATGAGCTAGGGTGTCCATCCCCTGTGCACTCAGCGGAACCCCTTGGTCTCTGGGTCTTGAAGTTGCACCTGGTTCTGGGTGAATGTGACTCCAAACCGTATGACTTCCGGCACACGTTGCCATTTGAGGTGACGGCTGACCATTCAGCATGCTTGGAAAGACCCCAGCGACCTGCTCCTACGAGGCCCCACACCTGCTCGATGGTCACACGCAGGAGTCACTTTGCCACGTTCCTCCGTCATCTCCCAGTAATGATGAGCGAGTATGACGAGAAGAAAATGGGGGTGAAAAATGTTGTTGTTTAAGTTAAAGAAAAATCCATTTAAACTTCCCCACACGGCGGTAAATTATAGGCTTTCACGCTGAGACAGACCCTGTCTATTAATCAGCTTAAACTGCAATCCATACCGAAGACGGAAAGGCCCTCGAGGACCTAGAGAAAGAGCCATCGTCTCATAAAGCGATTTCGTATCCTCCTCATTAATCCTGTCCCCTAACATTGCTCTGGATTTTTCTCGTGGCGGGAGTAGAATTTTTTTTTTAAAGACTGAATATTGCTCTGAGAAGCATATATATACGTGTCAGCTGCCTTTAAGTAGTGTTCCCTGCATGCCGAGCGGGGTATACGTCTTCATTATGGGGGTGCGTGAACGCCACGCTGTGACAGCGATCTGGAGAGGGCGTCCTGGGATGTTTGTGGCAGTGTTTTGTGAGACGAGTCCCTGAGGCGGGGAGTCCGGAGGGAGGGGGCGAGGGGACAGAAGAGTTGGGAGCCCGCGGGGCCACGCGGGTGTCTGACCCCGCGGCCTGGGCAGGCGCGCGGGGACACGTCTGTCCGCGGTACCGGGCCCAGCGTTGTCCACCGGGAACGCCTGGACGATTTCAGGCTGCGCGTCGGGGTGCGGCCACGCAGAAGCGAGTACGCAGCTAAGGGGTGACGCGTCCGAGGGGGACTCGGCACCGCTCTGGGTGCAAAGTCGAAGGTCGGGCCCGCGATTCTGATGGAAAGAGGCAGATGCTCGTCGCTCTCTGTCTGACTTGTCGCACTCAGCACCACGTGCTCGGGGTCTATCTGTGCTGTCGCAAGTGGGGGGCTCCCTTTTCAGGGCGCACGAGGACCGCGTCTCTTCTCTCCTGTCTTCCGCTGCCGGGCGTTCAGCGGGTTGCCGCACACCGGCTGTCGTGAGCAATGGCACAGCGAGCGCGGGGACACGCGGCAGCCCTTCTGCACCGTTGCTGGGCTGCGAATCTGTCCGCCTGCTGTTGAAGGCAGCATGGAGCCACCACGCCGTCCAGCAGGGCCACCGCAGCGGAAACAGGCACCGGACTCGGACGACACGCGTGTGCTCCCGTGTTGTCACAGAACTGTTTGCGGCGGGCAGACTGGGGGCGCCCCCCGCGCCCATCGCGGGCAGGTCTCGGAGCAGGGGCGATGGGGTGCTGGGGGAGCTGTCCCAGAAATGCTTCCTGTTCAATGAACAAGGAGCGGTGGAGAGGTCGCCGACACCAGTTTGGGAAGGGCAGAGGCTTGTGGGCGCTTCCAGGGCACAGAGCCCCCCTTTTTGTGTGTTTTCCGGACTTTCCCCGTCTTCCTATGTGTGTGTCCGAACTCAAACCATTTCGGTCTCTCTACCCTTCACAAAAGCGAATTTTATAACATAAAATAGTGGCGCAGAAGAAGATGGACAGTCAAGTCCGTGACTTTCAGAGAATGAGGCTTCCCCATCGATTCCGCTCCGTGTGCTTGAAGGCTCCGTCACGTACCCCGTCTGCAGTCACTGGGGGTGCAGCGACTTCCCGTTTATCCAGCTGAGCACGTCGCGGACAGCAGTGTTTGCGACGACGGCGTGCGTGTTGGGATGCGCCGCGGGGCCTCTGAGGGCTGCTCCCTGTGCCCAGGCGTCCAGGTGGTGCCCGGTGGGTGCCCGGAGGGGGGCCGGGTCCCTGCACAGGAGCTAGGGGCACGCCTCCTGGCATCGCTGCTCTCCCGTTGACCTGTGCTGTTGTATCGGGCAGTGACAAAATGGCATTTCTTTTACTGTTTATAATTGATCCCCCCGCCCCCCCGTAATTTGGGTTGGCTGTCTCTGTATTGATTAGAGTCAATTTGACAGCCCTGTGTCCTCGGGAGGGGAACGCTAGGGGTGCGATTTAGAAAATCATACGATTTAGAGCAGCCGTCCCATGATTGATTGATTGATTGATGGTTGGTTGCTTTTGCCGGAGATCCGACCACACAGCCATGGTGGACCCACCGACAGTATTCTGGTGACCCCCATCCTGTGTTCGGTCGGGGACAGTTCCGTGTGCCCACGTGCAGGGAGCACAGGCTCTGGGGTTCACGGGTGAGTCCATTACGGAAGAAGCAGACAGCATCGCGGTGTCTGAAGGGACCCGAAACCAGAGAGAGGGGTCGCACACGGTGGCTCAGGGGCAAGAGGGTGAGAAATGGCATCAGGGATGGGGCCTGGGGGCGCGGGGTCTGGGGGCGCGGGGCCTGGGGGCGCGGGGCCTGGGGTGCGGGGCCACCTCCTGAAGCGCGCGCTGTCCCCATGTGCTGGGAGTGGCCCTCCCTGGCTCCTGGGCCGTCATGCCCGGGCTCTTCTGCCTGAAGCACTCACGTTGTTCTCTTCCTCCCAGTAAGTCCGTGTCATCCCAGCGGAAGTCTTGCGTTACCCCCCGCCCCCCAGCCTCGCCCCTATTAAGCGCTGCTGCCACCCGGCACGCCGCACCTCCCGCGTCTTCCCCGCTGTCCTGCAGCGATGCCCGGGCCTGCGGGGTTCGGGGGCCGCCCCCGCCCTGTCCCGGAGCCCCGGGCCACGACCCCTGGACGGAGGTGCCTGGCGTCCAGTGCAGTTGTGCTTCCTTTGTCTCCCAAGGCCCAGGGGTCCGGGGGCTGCAGGCGGGGCCGCCCCCCACCCGTGGGCTGCCCCTGGGTCCGTCAGGGCTCCTGCCCGCAGGGAGCAGACACTGAGGGATGGAGGAGTCCTCTGTGCGTCCGAAACTGCCCTGGACACAGTGGTGACAAGGGAGTGACACCCTGCATCAGGCTGCGGCAGGAGCTGCTCTCACGACCTCGGGGCTGCTGGTTCCTCTGCAGGTTCCTGAGTCATTGTGGGGAGGAGGGAAAGGCGGAGAGGGACCCAGAGCGACAAGCTGGACCCCCTTTCTAACCATTTGTGGAAAGCACAGTGTTGCAGGAAAGTTCCAGAAAACGTGGTCTTGTCTGTGCCATCGGACGCGTGCAGTGCCCAGAGGAAGAAGCACTTTCAAACCTTCGTCGACAGTAGTCAGGGCCTTGTACAACCATGGGATCTAATCATTTCATTTATTTATTTTCAAATTGCAGAAGGCGTTTCGCGCCTTCGCCGTTCATGCCATCGCTTTCCTGCCAGGCCGTTTGCGTTGCATTCACCCGAGCTGCCGTCCACGGAAGCTGGCCACGGACGGTGCCCGGCTGGTGCCCGGCCGCAGAGCGTTTGCGACGCCGGCCCGACGCTCATCAGCGGGGGCGGCGGAGGGAGTGGCCACGAGGACCAAGTGCGTGCCTCTGCACCCGCACAGCAGCTGGCATCAGGCCACCCGCCGCCGGACGGATCTGGTGATAGAGGAACATGGGCTGTGACGTGCACGTGGACTCTGGCCCAGGACTCGTCTCTGACCTTTCTGGAAAAGGTGTTGCAGCTCGGCCTGGGTGCTGGCTCTGCTGCGAATGCGAGTGTCCGTCCAGTGAGCGCCTACAGAGGGCTCGGGGGGCGGGGGGTGTCCGCGTCTGCCTCTGCTTCCCCCCACCCCGCACTGTCCCTTAGACCGGACGATGGTGAGAAGGGGCCTCCAGCTCAGCCTTGGTGGCCGTGTCCCCTCTGCGCCCCACGTGTGTTATCCCTGGCTTGTCCATGGTACCTTTGTACCCGATCTGAGATGTGGAGAATGGAAAAAACCAGATAAAATAATTTTAACCATTTAAAGGAAAAGATGAGCCTGTGTGCAGCCTGCATAACAGCGCATATATGTTTCAGTGCACAGAGTTAACCGTGCAGTTGGGCTATCACAGTTATGGAAGTGATGCTACATCGCATCATCTGGAGATTTATCTGTCTATCAACTGATGTTCCCACTTTCCTCCCAAACTGGTGTTGAGTCAGTGTTGTACCTGCGTATCTTCCACACGGACAATAAACTCTTGCAGGGGGTTCAGTGCATTTTATTAGATACTGTAGTATGACAAGCATTTTTGTACGACATGGTGTCCCTACTGAAATGTCTGCTTTTAAGCCCTCAGTCTTGAAATGATATGGCGAGAAATCATCACTTCAAAATGAACTCTCCTCTGCAGTTTTAACAATTGGATCTTGATTTCTTTTGGGGGCCTCTCACATGGCCTGTGGTTGTTAGGTGGAAAAGTCAAAGCACCCCAAAATATATTATACACCAGTACAACATGCTCTAGCATACTGAAGGTTTGAGTTACCATTAAAGGAAAAAATGAGATTACATTTAGCTACAAAAAAAGTTCATTAACTACGAAAAAATAATGTTATTTCCCCCACTCTGGAGTACATATTATAGCTGGGCCATTGGAGTCTTGCTACACTGAACTCAGCCTGAGACCCATATTGTCTGACAGTGGGCCTGATTAATTCACAGATGCTTATTATTTATAACACAGGAAAACAAGACATCATCAGCCCTGTAAAAATTCCTCCTTGCAGTGCGATACCTTTGAATTCTGTACTTGTCTCAAAGGAGTAATTTCCAAAAGTGTCTCCTGGCATTTTGTTATTTGAAAATTATGGCTGTGTTACTTTAGGAAAATTCAATATCTGAGCAACATTATTTACCCAATACATGGAGGAGAGAAAATTGTTACTATTTGTGCTATGAAAATACTCTGTTTCACAAAACGCTGCGCTGCGTGCTCCCTGTGAATAGGAAGCTTCTCGGTGCATTGAAAGCGTGTGCACCGAGTAACAGCGGTGTGATGCACCGAGCGCACAGCCGCGCACTGAGTAATCTGTGTTCTGGGTGCGTGTGAACCACTTAATAGCAACCTCAGTCCCTCTTTGGGAGTCTGCTGACTTTTTTCACATAATCTCATTGTGGCTTTCTCCAGTCACTGTGATCACATTGAGCTCCCAGTTCATCCAGGCCTTGCTGACATGCTCACAATTGTATCAGTCAAGATGCTAAGGAAGGGATAGGACATCTAGGATATTTTAATGCAGCGGTTGCCATGGAAGCTGCTCTTCTGGCCTGATTTGATAAAAAAAAAATTTGGTTCGAGTAAGTCATTTCATAATTCTTTCCAAAGGGTAAATGTCAGAATGTTCTTATTACTAAAGCAAAAGGACCAGATTGTTTCTTTTATCTCATAAAGGTCTCCTCCTAATAATCGTGCTATTTCGGTTGTTTTATTTAATTAAGCAGATACCAAGACTTACATGTATGTATCTTTAAAAAGGGTGTCGCCAAATACCTCTGTAGTTTTAATTCCCTTTTTGGAGCTTGCCGACAAGGTTACCTTAAAAATTGAGATCTTTTTTCTATAAACAGTGGCGGTGCTCGCCTGAAAAACAGCGTCTCAGTGCATCACAGTTTATAATAAAACATGGCGGTCAAAGGACCCTGACAGGCCACCCCCCACCGTCAGCAGAAGGAGCGGTCATTAAACGCTGCAGGTGAGCGTGAGGTTCACCGCCCTCCAGACTCCAGCTCTCATGATCTGCCTCCCGAAGGGAAAAGTCCCGGAACGAGCATCGGCCCTGCTCTGCAATGGGACATGCCGGCAGGGACCTTTTCCTGTTTCCCTAAACCAACCTCGCACTCCAAGCAGAACTTGTGCTTTGTGATTCTGGACGTACCCGCGTGCATTTGCATACGTCACTGGGACGCACGTGCACGAAGGCCAGGGGCCTCAGGAATTCATTAGGACGTTAACTCCCAGCCGAGGAAAGAGCAGTGATTACCCAGCCATCTCCAGGGGGCCTCTAGGTGGCAGTGTGACCGCTGCGCTGAATCTCTAATCACCAAATTAAGGCGGAAAAGAAAGGAAAACGTCCGGACGTCTCCTGTCAGCCCGTCTGCTCTCTCTCAGGCCGGTGTCTGCTTTGAATCTCGGAAATCGCGACCTTGCGTTTTCTCGGGTTCCAAACCAGCGCCTGTCCGTGAACGCATTCCTCCTGGTGTTGGGGGGAGTGTCGTTTGGACCGTTGTAGACACCTCCACGGCTCTGTCGCTTTGTGTGTTTCCGACCCGGAGTGCAGACGTCACCTGGAGAGTCGGCCGAGAGTGCAGAGCCGGTACGTGCTGCCCACGGACTGTTCGGAAGTCGGCATTTTGCTCTTGAATTCGAGAGCAGAACTCCTGTGAGTTCTGTCGGGGACGTGCCGGGCCGCCTGGTTCTGTGGGGGTTCGGCTTTGCAAGGTCCATTCGGAGGCTCTGCCGTGGGTCCACACGTGGAGCCACGTCTGTTCCTTTTCGTGACGGTCACATATCCACGCTGCATGCATTTCCTCCTCACCTGAGTGTAATTTCCTTACCCAAAACGTAAATATGGGGACAAGTGTCTAGGGATTTCCCCTGCGCTACTTCTCTCCTAGTCCTGAACAGGAGTTAGAGGGCCTTTGCCAGGAGTGCGTGTCGCTCATGACTGGGCCACGCGCGTCCTCGTAAAAAGGCGGTGGAGGCGTGTCGCAGTCCGAACGGGGCGGCTCCAAATCGCCATCAAAGGCCTCGCTGCTTCCGACGTGATTTTATTCCGCCCGTGTCCGACGCAATTAGACGTCTTCCCGGCAGAGCAGGTCAGGGTATCGCGAGCCTTTGAAGTCCTCCAGCCTCTGATGTGATGGCCCCAAGCGACCACTTCAGAGAGAGAACAGAAACCCTCGCCGTCCACCTGCTCAGTTGCGAGTGGCAGTTCTAACCCTCCGCGTCCCCTGCAGCTGTCACCCTGCGTGCGCACCTGGGCCAGTGTGCGGGCTGCAAGCTGTGGACCATCCCCTAATGCTGTTTGTCAACAAGGGCTTGTTTCCTTTGTCTGCTTGAAAAAACCCCACTGAAATGTAGCTTATTAGTTCCTTTTATTAAAATAAAGGGGAAAAAACTCAGCAAAGCAAAACTCTTGCAAAGGAACTATTGAAGTCAGACCGTTCCCCGGCCATTTGATGTCACAGCCCTGCAAAAGTGCAAGGGTTTTTCTTTCTGTCTTTCTTTCTTTCTTTCTTTCTTTCTTTCTTTCTTTCCTTTTTCAAGTTCATAAGGACAAACTTTTCCCGTGACCCCAGCTGGCTGCTCCCCATCTTCAAGGCGTAACGCCCGTTGCAGCTTATCCGATGTCGCTGTCCTCAGGCTTTTTGCGCCACATGGACATGATGCCTTTGTCCCGTTCCAGCTTGCGGGTACGGTCGCGGGTCTCGGGTCCCTGGGACGACTGCCCTTCTCCCGTGCCAACTTCCTCTCGAGGGCGGAACACGGATCAGCTGCTGTCGGAGAAAGCAGGCGTCTCGGTCCATTCCTTTCACGTCCATCAGCGTGATTTTTCCTAGAACTGACATTCTTTCACCAGGATTTGGTTCACTTGCCACCTACCAGCCATTTCCCACTTCTCGATCGGAGAAGGGAGCTCTCGAGAGGGAGGTGTTCTTAGCGAGTCGGCGAGCGCCGGCGTCCCTGCTGGGGGACGAGCCTGACCCCTGCGCTTCGCATCCCTGTCTGGCCTCCAGCACCTCGAAGCTACTGGCTTTTGTGAGAGTCAGTGATATTTGCAGAAAAATGTCCCATATTTATGCTCATTTGGACTTAAAACACAAAACCAAGAAAAAAACAAACAAAACAAAGATTGCACAGCCTAAATGGATACACTGCTAAAATCAATTAAAGCCACGGCAGTCCCGAGTGTTGATGTGTGTATGTGCATTCGTTACTTGTAAGACGCTCAGATCACAGCGTCCCTGCATGGCCCCCATTCATTTCCCTCCTATCACTGTGGAGAAACAAGCAAGAGTTATTTTTCTCATTTTGTGGATGGGCAAAATGAAGCGAGGCTAAGTGAGCAGAAATATGGTGACAGAGGAGGGAATAAATGTCTCCTGGTTCCCAGCCTGCTGCCTGCAGCACTTTGAAGCTGCTTGCCGCTCTGAAAGTTAGTGATATTTGGAGGAAAATGTCACCATTAAAGCACATTATAGCCACTGCTGGGCCAAAGGGACTCGGGGTCTGTTGTCGGAGTGCGGTGTGGTGGTGTGTTCCTGGATCTGCAAATGCTGAAAGAAGGGCGGTATTTTTGATGACTCTAAGCATCTGGGCCCTGAAGAGGAAAGGGTTCTTAATAACACAGGAGGCTCCAGATGTCCCGTGACTTCCCCCTCGCTGTGCAATCTATTGGGGGCTCACTATTAAAATATGGCTAAATGCCTAAAGTGAGCTCTTTCAGGTAACACGTGTTGTAAGGACTGCGGATATCCAAATTTCTTTTTCTTTTTGAGGAGGCCAGCATTATTATTAAAAACGTGTGCATTTAAAAACATAAGTATTTAACCTTTTTCCGGACTACAGTCTGTGTTCATAAGGTAGCAGTTTAGCATATGCAGAGATGCAAACCCAAACTGGCCATACTGCTATCACTTCAGTTTAGTTATTTTTCATATATTTATGTAGGCATCCATAGAGAATTTTATGAAAAATGTGTTTGTGGGTCTCTCAAGGGCACTCCCCCCACATCTCACATGTTAGAGAAGAAAGCCTCACGGAAATATAGAGACCAGAACGATGCTGGTACTAACGGCAGTTGGGCAGAGCAAGTGGCCTCCCTTGTTGGCCAAGTCGGCTTGCTAATGGAGCACGCCAGGGTCACTTCCCCGTCTAGGCCCGGGCCGTTCAGGCCGCGGCCTGCCCAGGTGAGCCTCACAGCGTGGAAGGGAGGGGAATGGTGTTCGCCAGAGGGAGGGAGTGGAGCCCACAGAGCGTGCCCAGCCGTTTACCACCAAGTTGGCTCCCAGAACCCACGGAGATCTGTGTCACGCAAAGTAGCGCCCCGGAGACAACTGCCCCATCGACAGGGTCGCACAGTCCCTGCTGATTGCTCTTTTGCTCCCTTCCCTCCATTTAACCAAGAAACTAGATTTTTCTCTAGATTCTACGTCAACTCACAGGACTTATGCTTAAAGGAAATGACTTGAGGGAACCGTGAATGCACGCTAGCCTGGAGTGTGTGTGTGTGTGTGTGTGTGTGTGTGTGTGTGTACAGTGGGCATTACGCTAAGTGACATAAGACAGACACAGAAGGACAGATGCTGCATAATCTCGCTTCCACGTGGCATCTAAAAAGTAGATCTCAAAGAAGCCGAGAGCGGTGGTTGCCGGGGCTGGGGGAAAAGACGAGATGCTCGTCAGAGTACCAACGTTCACTTACAAAGTGGACAAGTTCTGAGGATCTAACGAGCAGCAGAGTGACTATAGTCAACATATTATGTACTTGAAGTTTGCTTGGAGAGGAGATCTTAAGTGTTCTCAGCACACATATAAAGTAGCTGGGGAGGTGACGGGCATGTTAACTGAATCGCAGTCATCATTTCACAGTGACTGCACGGACTAAAGCATCATCTGGGTAGTTTATATAGCGCCTAGCGACCATTTTTAAATGCTCATGGTTTTTAGATGCTGACAGCCTTGTTTTCTGCAGTTTTCACTGCATCCCCTATATATTAACTCACACGGGGGTCCCTTGCACTGTCCCATTTATCGTAACTTGTCTGACAAAATGTTGAATCACCCCTAATCATTCATATTTGTGATTTCCCCGTGCTGTTGATCCCAGCACGGGCAGCTGTGGAAGTCTTTCCCGTTGGGACTTGCTCGTGCTGTGAGTGACGAGAAACCCTTGTGCTCTGTAGGCTCTGCAGCAGGGAGGCGGTCCCCACTGGGATACGTTCTTGGAGTAGAATTCTGATTCCCGAATGGGCAGGGCGGTGAAAAGATTTGGGTTAGGGTTAGGGTTTTGCATTTTCTTAGCCATTGTTTGTCTCCCTCTTGGGAAAACCTAAAACCCAAGACAAAGCTAGAATTTAACAACTTTTATCACATCATCGGGACATTCTTTTTTTTAGCAGTAGTGAATCCCCATCCATCAGGATATGGATTATGCGTTTGTTTTTTAATAATGGGTTTTCATGTTTAAAGTCACTATTATTTAACTTCAGACAAATCGACTATTATAATCCTGTCTTCTGCCCACATGGCCAACAATTTATGAGACCTTTACTGTTATTTCTTCATTTCTGCCTGGTTTACTATCAAACAGTGTATGTAACATGTTCTACCTAATATATATATATATACCTATATATATATCTATATATATATCTATATATAGATATATATATAGATATATATATATCTATATATATATCTATATATAGATATATATATATATATAAAGTGTCCCCTTTTGCCTTGCGAAATATTTTGGGGCTAATTGTGATTTTTTTTTTGTCTCGGTTGCTGTTTGATAACATGACTTTTCCTCTCTGCATGCTTAGATGGCCACTTACGAAATAGTTGAATGCAACCTCATTGGATTGTTATTTTCTTCACTCCTCTTGCACGTTTTGTCATTCTGTGAACTAATTTTCTCAAGATAATAAAACATCTATTTAAGGTTTTATGTTGTGCTAGTAGATATAATGTCTCCTACAGATGTCTGAATAATCACTTTGACATCGAAAAGCCTACTTCTTTAAGATGTGTTTGTTTATGCTTTGTTTATAGATACCATCATAGTGTGTGATTTTATCAATAGGTATAAAGCTTTACACTTTCCTAAAAAGCCTTACTGTAAATTCTTTAGGGCACTGTGCAATTAGCTAATGCTGTATGATTATTAAGAGATAGTCACTTTCTACTGGGAAAATTGAACAATCAATTCCAGGAAAATCAAAGTTTGGTCTGTTAGCTTAGCCTTTGCGATTACACTGAAAGTGATTGCTCGGTGTGCTGCAAGTGCGGCAGACAAGACAACCCCCACATCTCTGGTTGCAGGCGACACAGACTTCTTTTAAGAGTTGTTCTTTGGTTGGTAATTGCAGTGTTGTTTCTCTGTCTGCTTGATTCACCATTTAAAACCTTGCTCAAAACAACAGCAGTGAAAACAGTCACATTCCCACTGGGCATCACAGTGTGTGAGTGACAAGTGAGTCTGTCACTGTGGTTTATTCACATGTTATAACAATGCCATATCCGCCACTGTCGTGACTCATTAAGTACCTGCCACGGTTCTGCCATTTCTTTCGTTACTCATTAGATTTTGAGTAAATTTCTGTCCTTTATTCTCTAGTCAAGACTCACCCAAGGATGTTGTTTGGATCTAATCATACTTTCAGAACTGATAGCTTGGCTTTGTTCTAGGATATTCGTTTATGACTTCATTTTGCAATAAGAGTATGATTACTCTTGGATGATTTGATGAAGTTCGATTAGAAATCAAGGACCCTGTCAAATAAGGAAGAATTTGTACGGGGCTAAATAGAGTGCATTTACCTGGAGGCCTGAAGAAAGTGCATAAACAGTCATATCGTGTGATTAAGAATTGTGAGTCACATCAAAGGTACATGAAGACAGACATGTCTGTTGGAATGAAGGTGTGTGGGGACAGTCAGGGTGGTGTGTACGTGTCCCACACATTCACATTCATGTCAAGTGCAAGGTGTTAGGACACGTGTAGCAGTCCTGCACGGTGTCCATGTCAGCAGCACCTCCGCCGGTGCGTGGGGCAGAGAGTGCCTGCAGGAGGTCAGGCACCTGACACCCAAGTGCGTGGGTAAGAAAACATTTCTACCTCTTGGCTTAGGAAGGGTGCGTGCGAATACCCTCACTTTTCCTAGCGTCGAAACA
Source organism: Lyroderma lyra (assembly GCA_004026885.1). Lineage (NCBI taxonomy): Eukaryota > Metazoa > Chordata > Mammalia > Chiroptera > Megadermatidae > Lyroderma > Lyroderma lyra. The sequence goes on from PVJL010008229.1 coordinate 27,738, forward strand.
CCTTTACATGCTGTCCAAGATGCCAAGAGGCTAGAAATTTAACGACCAGTTTAAAGTCACCGACGCAACCACTGGGGTGACTCAGATGAGTAGAATGAGGTGGAGGGCAGTGAGGAAGAGGAGAGAAAGGTCGGTGCCCTCACGCCATAGCTCTCCCGGTGAGGACACGGGGAACCATCGGCACTTACGGATGAGGAGCCACGCAGGTACATCGTGGCGGTGGTCATCATGAAATAACTAAAAGGAAAAGCATTGAAATACCTGTTTTAGGCTTCGGCGCTCTCAACACTACGGCCTGGGTTCGATTCCCAGCCAGGGAATCCCCCCTTCCACCCCAAAAAAGAAATACCTGTTTCAAGAGAATAGGGCTAGAGCTCAGACCTGGGAAAAGAGACCTGACCTTTCTCCTCTTCACATCCCATACCATTTGAATTTATTTTTTTATGTGTACACTATATCTTTATTTTTTATTGTTAAATGTATTGGGATGACATTGATCAGCAAAAATTGCATAGGTTCCTGGTGTACTACTCTACAGTATATCGTCTGTGTGCTGCGTTGTGAGCTCACCACCCGAGTCAGTTGTCTTTCCGTCACCACGTATGGGACCCCCCTCTCTCCTGCCCCACCCCTCCCCCCTTGCCCTCAGGTCACCACTAAACTACTGACCGTGTCCATGAGTTTCTGTTTCTTCGTTGCTTTCAGTTTTATGTCCCATGTATGAGTGAGGTCATGTGGTTCTTGGCGTTTTCTGTCTGGCTTATTTCGCTTAGCACGTGTCTTTAGAAAAGATACTCTTCCATTGGTAGTTCCCTTATCTGTTCTCATTGACTATTTGTTTTAGAATCATATGCAGCTTTACCCAACTCTCACACAGCTTCAGTCCCCCCGTCTCTCAACAAGAATGGCCACCTCATGTGACCTCCAGAGCATTTTCATGGTTTTGTGCCCCTGCCAGTCATCTTGGTGGGGCGATCTAAACTGTGCCTGGGCTGTCAGCTTGAGGGCTATTGGAGCAAAATAGCTGCTACAGAATATGGTTCCCGGGTTAGAACAAGGAGCTGCATGCACACTAGGAGGGAGGGAGCAGTGAGACCTGGCCAAAGACGGAGTGCATTGCTCTGGGAGGGAGCGCCGACCTGTCACACAGCAGGTGGCATTAGCATCATGCCCACGGTGGGCAGCGAGGTGGAGCTGTGGCTGAATCACTGCTTCACTGGGGTGTAGGGTATATGCAGAGAGTCTTCTCTTCTTCTTCCCAGTGTGAAAATGAGGATGTAACGTGTCTCGGCCAGTGTTTGTCCATGTACGATCCAGAGACGCCGTGAATGAGAATCCACCTGGAGTGTCTGGAACTTCCAGTGTTTGGAACCTTGCTGTAGATGCCCTCTCAGAGTCCCTGGAGTCCTGGGGATCTTAGCTTTTAAACAGCCCCCCCCCCAGTGGTCCTGGTGTCCACCCACGTGTGAGCCTCTCTGCGTGGGAAGCACACACACGCACAACACGTGGACCAGCCGGGCGTGCTGCAAGCACGTGGCTCCTCTGTGACGTCACAGCGTCTGGGGAGACGATGGTCAGCGCCACGATGAGAACACCAGTCGTGTCCATTTTGTTCCTACAGCGTTGTGTCCTGTTTTATTTCGTGTCCCGGTCTGTTCACACCACGCTGTGGCCACAGTGAAGTGTGCCGGTGAGGCCGTCGTCCATGCTGTCCTTCCGGGTAATTATCTGAAACGGGGGACAGCGCGCGCAGCCCCGCTGGGGGGATACACCTCTTGGGGGGTGAACTGGCTCAAGTGAGACAGGCGGGGTCGCCCCCCAGCCCACACGGGTCGGGGCGGGCAGGGGAGGGAGAGATCGTCCTCCGATGGTCTCCTGCCGCCCTTCGACATTATGAAAATGCGGGGAGTGCGTGTTGGGGTCTCTGCTCTGAAAACTAGGGTTATCTTAGTGATGAACCCTGTTTTCACAGATGAATGTGGAAGAGCCGGGTGGGCCCGACCGAGGAACGACGGTGACTTGCTCGGCCGGATTTGTGTAAAGAGGCGCGGTGGGAGAGGCCCGTGTCTCAGACCCGGCCCGAACGGGCGAGAAGACGAACGAACCGGTTTCGGATTTCGTTCCCCGGCTGTGCTTTTCCCGGTGTCTCAAACCACTGTCCTGGGTGGGCTGGGAATTGTAGTTCGCACGACCCCAGGTCTCATCAGACAGATGGGCCACACGTATGCTGTAGTGTAAGTCACCCCGCATCGACGACGCAGGCGTCACCGTCTTGTCATCGGTGCGACGAGAGCGTGTTTCCGGTCTTTCTTCTGTCTCCTGTTTTCGCCTCCTCCGCCTTCTTTTTCTTCTTCCTTGAGACAACCGTCACATCCAACCTCGGCGGCTCCTCCACAGCTGCCCACGGGGCCAGCTCCGTCCTGAAAACGCGTCTCCCCCTTCTAAAGCAGAGATCCATTGCAGCCCGTCCGGAGACGTGTCCCTTCCTAGGCAAAGCCGAGGTCCCTGCTCCGGGCAGCAGGGTTGGGGCCGCACCTCCCAGCGTCTCCGCCCCCCACGCGCACGCGGGGCCGTGGGCTGGGCTTCCCCTTCCCACGTGCACGCCTCCGGCTCCGTCCTGTCCCCCGTGCCCGCCGCGGGTGGTGACGGGGCGACCCACGGAGACAGCCATCCGCACGCAGCACCGCCCCCCGAGCGCCCTCTGACAGGACACGCGACGATGCCGGGGAGGCTGTGGCAGACGCGCTTGCACACGGCCTTCCCCGAGCCCGTGGCCTTCACATGGAGACACGTGAGCCGTGCGCCCGACTTAACGCGCTGACCCCTGGCAGCCGAGACCCTCCCATTCAGAATGCTGTTTGCTTTCTGAGTTCCTATGTCGTACACCCAGTGGCAGTGACCACCAAGACGCCGAGCGCTGGGAAAATGCTACGTGGTTCTCCAACGATCATTTCCCGTTCGGCTCAGTGATTGCTGTGTTCAAAGGGGTGTGTGTGTGTGTGTATGTGTGTGTGTGTGTGTCTGTGTGTGTGTGTGTGTGTGTGTGTGTCTGTGTGTCTGTGTGTCTGTGTGTTTGCTTAGGAATCATTAAGAAAGTAAGTTTTATGCTATCTTTCATTTCTTTTTCCCTCCACTAGTTTGAGTGCTTATGTTCTATTGATTTAAAAATGTCATAGAAATTGGTGCTGTAACTCATGAAGGAATGGTTTGATGATATCAAATACAGTGTTTAAACAATCTTGACAGTGAAAAGCACTATCTAGCTCAGTTTAGGTTCAGTGTTTTGAGCTTATTTTGATTTTGTGTCCTGGAATACTTAGATGATCAAGCAGTTTTCCTAAACAATAAGAAAAAAAAAATAAAATTTTTGCCAAAGAGATAGGGAATTGCACCCATGTCTTCAGCTTCTGTATACAAGGCAGTTTTAAAAACCAGAGACTTTCTGCAGAAATAGCCCAGGCTTGTTTTTGCAGTAGATTTGGTTATGGAAGATTTACTACAGTCTGTGCGAAGCATCTAGAGCAGCTAAGTCCGTGTGCGGTTTCCTCTTGGGTAACTCCAAACGGTTTCCTTTAAATTCGGGATTTAGCAGGTAATCCTGGACCTTGACAACCTGGCTACACGGTACGGCCAGGCTGTGGGAGCAGCAGGAGGTTGGCTAGCTGCCTCACTGCTGTCAGCTCTGAGCCTAGTGAAGGCGACAGGTGAGTGATTACCATGCATTTGAGTGTGGGGTTTGTATATCTCAGATCGAACAGTAGCCATGAGAGGTCAGAGGTTCTCAAGGGGTTTAGGACCCCATAGTGAGAGGCAGTTTTGAAAATTTTATTTGTATAGATTGGTACCACCTCTCCTGCTCATCAGAATGGAAGACAAATGCTTCCAAAAGACATTAAGTTGAACCCACAGAAACAGGAAATTCTGCCCTCCGAGATGCAGTGGGGCATCTTCCTTGGGGAAGGGTTTAAAGTCACTGAGCGTCACCGTTCTGGGGGCGGGTACAGTTGATTTTGTTGGACGGGCCAAGGCACAGCGAGGGGAAGTTATTACTTATGAGGGCAGCTCACAGTTTTGGGGCCACATGACATGCCAGCTGCTTCGTGTGCACAGTCACATTTTGCTCGTGTCCGCGTACTGCGAATAGGGCCTGGTATTTCTCCTCTCAGGTAGGTGGGAGAATTAAGACTCAGAACAGTCATTGTAGCGGGCAGAAAAGTGGTTTCCCCGCACGTGCATGTCCACATCCTGGAGCCCGTGACTACATTATCCTACCTGACACGTGGGACCTCTCCGATGTGATTGCTGTTAAGGCCCTTGCAGTGGGGGTGGGGATTGTCCTGGATCGTCTGGGTGGGTCCACCCTCCTCACATGAGTACTTAAAAGACAGAACATCTTTGCCGGCTGTGGTCAAGGTACAGATGTGAAGAGCGAAGAAGGGCCGGAGAGATGGAATGTTCTAGCATTGAGGATGGCACGGGAGGCCATGAGCCAAGGAGTGTAGGCACCCTCCGGAAACCGGAAAAGGCAAGGGGACAGGTTTCTCCCAGAGCCTTCAGAGCGTGCCTCAGATCAGGCTGTGGTAACAAACACCGCAGACTGGGTGGCTCACATGCGACAGAAAGCTATTCCTCACAGTTCTGGAGGCTGGATGTCCAGCGGCAGGCGCCGCCACGGCCGGGTGAGAGCCCTCTCCCAGACTCCTTGTCGCACTTCATGTGGCAGACGTGTCTGGGGAGCTCCGTGGTGTCGCTTGTGTGGGAGCACTCACTGGTCCTGTCCACGAGGGCGGCACCCTCAGTACCTGAGCACCAAAGGTACCGTCTTCTCATTGCACGCCGCTGGGACTGCTGGGGGGACACACACGTTCAGACCATAGCAGAAAGGAACAGAGCACCGACAATGTCTTGGTTTTAGCCCAGAGAGACCCATGTCAGACGTCTGACCACCGCCCGCCTCCTGTAACGGTAAGAGAATAGATTTGTGTTCTTTTGAGCCACTACATTGATGGTAATTTGTTACGACAACACTACAAATGTAAGACTTTAATGGTATCTGAATCCATACGGGTCTGAGAAAGGCCTCAAACTTCCTAGCAGCGCTGACACAAGGTATTTATCTCCAAACACCAGGCAGTAAAGCCTGAAGGAGGTGACTGTTGCCTCAAATGTGAAGACAGCAACTTCAGATTTCAAGAAATGTAAAAAAAATCAGAGACACATGGCACCACCAAAGCATCACAGTGATTTCTTGATAACAGACCCCAAAGGCATGAGTATCTGCAACTCATCTGTTAAAGAAATCAAAAGAGCTACTTTGAGGAAGCTCACCAAATTACAAAAGAAAGGAACAAACAGAAACCCAACCAAGTAACACACACACACACACACACACACACACACGAAGACAATTCAGCAAAAATAGGAAAACAATGGACGAACAAATGACAAGCTTAACAAAGATTGTTATAATAATAAAGAACTGAACAGAAAATCTGGAGCTGAGCAGAATGAAGGAAATGAAGACTGCTGTGGAGGTCATCAGTAACGGAATGGATCAAACACGAGGAGGAAGCTGTGAAGTAGAAGACAGGACATTTGAAAATTTCCAGCCACAGCAGAAGACAAAGGAGTGGAAAAAGGGAAGAAAGCCTACGTGGAATATGGGTACTGTCAAAGAGGAGAAATGGGTGAATTATTGGGGTCCCAGAAGGAGAAGAGAGGGCGAAGGCAGAAGGATTATTTAAACTAACGGTGGCTGAGCACTTCCCAAATCTGGGGGTAGATTTGGACACTCACGTGCCCAAAGCTTATAGCTCCCCAAACTCAATTGAAAGATGCGTTCTCCAGGACACAGTGCAATGAAGCTGTCCAAAATCAAAGGCACAGAGAGAATCATGCAAACAACAGGAAGAAAGAAGTTCATCACTCACAAAGGAATCCCCGCGGGCTGCCCGCCGACGTCTCCGCAGAAACTCTGCGGGCTGGACGGCCGTGGGCTGCGGTGGCCGCGGGCTGCGGTGGCCGCGGTGCCGGGAGAAAGACAACGAGCCATCGGAGAGAAGCTTGTCTGACAAGGCTGGTCTCAGGACCGAGGGAGACTCCGCCCGACGAACCAAAGCCCAGGGAGTGCGTCCCTGCCGGACCTGCCCCGCAGTGTGACATGAAGGCATGCTAATTAGTAACACGAGGACACATGCAGCTATACGGCGCAGTGGTAAGTATATATTCAAATTCAGAATACTCTGGTTTTGTCATACGATGGTGTGTTAACCCTCTAACTGTAGTCAGAGGTTCAGAGACAAAACATGTTTGACGCAACTGCAGCTGCAAGAATTCGTTAATGGGCTTCCTGTGCGAAGAGCTAAAATGTGACATCAAGAACGACATAGGGGAGGCGTGAAAGAGAGCATTTCTGGACGCGGCCAAGTTAGTTCGTCTCGGCGTACACGGGCCGTCACATCTATCAGCTCTTTCCTGGGGGCCTCATGGGAGCCACACAGCAAAACGTACGGGGTGACCCAGAAGGTGGAGCCACGAAAGAGTGCGGGTCGCTCGGCAGTGATGCAGCCGGTTTCTGCCTGACAAACCTTTGCTGCGCGGAGATCGGAGGGTAGAGGAGGCGCGGCGGGCGGACGAAGGGGCCCGGTCCCTGGCCCAGCGGCGATGCCCACGCCCCCGTCCAGGGGGCACCAGCTCAGCCACTGGCTCTCGGTGAAGCGGACAGCCCGGGTCCTGCCTGTCGGAAAACGTCTGTGTTAGCTTTGTGTCAGGACTTCGGTGGCAAAGGATGGTCCCCTTACCCGCCTGACCAAAGACGCCGGGGCTGCTGCCAGCCTCGATGCCGGGTTCCAGCTGCGTAGACGCTTGTGTGTTTGTCCCCAGCCTCGGCAGTGTAATTCGTTCTCGTCTGCGAGTTGGAACGCTAAGCTGCGAGGAGGTAAGTCCTTCGGCACCACGGCTCCCCCGACAGCTGCTTTAAACACCATCTTCGGCCACAGTGTGACCCAGAAAACGCGGGGTAAGTGGCCGAGCTTATCAGCTATGGAGCTGTGTCGGCCGGGACCCACGCGCCCTCCGAATTCCGAGGGCTGTGCTGATGGACTCACCTTCGATGAGAAGCTCTGCCCCGCGCCAGAGGTGTGACACGGGGTTTGGGAAGGTGCCAAGCACAGACGCCGACGCGACTTCTAATTCGTTCGGAAGGAAAGCGGCCTCGCGCGTGCGGAGCGCGACAGGAACCGCAGGCACAGGCGGCGCGCAGGAGGACCCCTTCCCGGGTGAGGACTCCCGGCACCTTCCAACCGTCAGCCCTGAGCACAGGCTTCCTGCAGCCCACGTGCTTGTGCGAGAGGGGAGCCCTGTCCGGGGAGCCCTGCCCGGGGGGCCCTGCCGGGGGAGCCCTGTCCCGGGGGAGCCCTGCCCGGTGGAGGAGGGGCCTAGGCACGCGCACCGTCAGCTGCGCGTCGTGGTGGCTTCTGCCCTGAATGCCGATGTGGCCTTTGGAGCGTCGCTCTGAGGAATGCTCCTGTGGCATTGTGTACAGACCGGCTTTTGCAGTGAGTCGCGTGTCCCCGCCGCCCCCCGTCAGGGTCAGTGTGCTGCCGTCACGTCGGATGGGACCCGAGGTGACCCTTCTGCAGAGCCGCCTTAACGGGAGCGCCAGTTTTCTTTTGCTCTCCTCCGGTTTTACGCCGATGCGGGGTTTAGCCGTGTTCGCCTGCAGCCTCTTTCAACTTTTCCTTTTAATTAAAAAGCCTAATTGGGAGTAATAAAAACTCCCAATTAAGCCTTGTAAATAAGAGCTGAACGCGGAAGCGGCCGTGCCTGCGGATCGGGGCCGCGCCGATACGCTCCCCAGAGGTGGCGGGGCCCACAGCGAGCCCGCGCCCGGGGGCCGGGGCCGGGGGGCCTCGGGGAGATGGCCAAACAGAGCTCTTTCGTTAAACATCCATCCGTGCTTTGTCCGAGGCAGGAAGGTACCTACCTGGTCGTCCTGGAGGGGTCGGCAGACGAACATTCCAGTCACGTCGGCTCGTGGTAGGGAAATAGAAGTGTGATGCCTGGGCAGACCGCAGAGCGCTGCTCCCTCCAGCGAGGCCCACGCGGCCGCGGGGCGTGCGGCCTGCTCTGCTTTCTGCGTTTCCTGCCCTAACGTGCTGGGGAGAGCCTGCCTTCGGGGGAAGCTGGGCTTCCACAGCCGCTGGCCGGCACACCGGGACCCCACTTGTTGGCCTGTGGATGCTAACAGGGTAACAGCAGCCTCCCTCGGAGGCTTTGGCACACTCTCCGCCCAAGAACACGGGACCTGCGTGAACCGAGACGTAGTGAGATGTCAGACGGCGACATCGTTTCTCCTAGGAAGACGTGTTTGCTGGCGCAATACACGTTTGAGCAAATCAAATCGCGTTTTAGATACGCTGTCGATGTTCGATTCTTGAAGGAAAATACCATGAGTCGTTCTGTCTGACAAGTCATACATTAGTTTACAAACGTCGTCTTAAAAGTCGGCCTGTGCACGTGTGCCTCGTTCTGGCTCGTCGTCTGTCAAACGCTAGGTGCACTGTGCCAGTCTCCAATGAAATAAGGCATCAGCGCAAGGTCGGAGGTCGGAGCTTTCTCCCACTCGGTGAAGTGCTGGACGCTAAACGGACGGGGGCACGTCTTCCTGGGCCGGGGGGAGCGCGGGAGACGCTACCGATCCCCGTCCTTCTCCCCGCGTTGAGTCCTTCCTGGGCGAACACCGTGCACCTGACGTCCGGTGGCCGCGGCCCTGCCCTGTGCACACCTGGCCTCGTGTGAGGTTCTGGCTCTGGGGGCGCAAGGCAGAAGGAGTGCGGAGAGGTGCGCGGACACGGCCTGGCTGCGGACGGTGCCTTTAGAAGGAAGGAGGCATTAGCTCGGCCCCGGAGCTGGGCGACGGCCCGACGGATAGCAGCACACTGTCTGGACGTTTCAGACGGGACACGCGGGTGACAGAGATCTGAGAAGCCAAATGAGGGGTGGCGAGTCAGCTGAGGTGTTGGGGACAGGAGGGCACCGTGGCCGGCCGTGCCCGGGGGACAGCAGGAGGCGGCGTGCTTAGCCGAGCCCCCCATCTGGGACCTGGAGAGCAGCTGCAGCGTGGTGGGGGCTGTCTTGCGGGAGCGGTCTGTGAAGGGACAGGCTGTGCTCCGGGGCCAGCGTCACAGAGACGCGATGCCTTGTTTGGTTCGAAAAACAAAAACACAAGCATATTAAGAGAACTTTCTTAAACTAAATTTTAAAATGGAGATGGACAAATGGGTCCGGACCTGGGTGGGTTTAGTTTAGGGCCAAGTCCCTGAGAGAGCCAGTTCTACTGGTGCTGTGGACATCCCTTCTGGCCGGCGGACGGAAGGGAGATTCTAGAACTGACGCAGTAGCTCCTGAGCCTTTGGTTCGTGACCCGATTCTTGAACAGGCCGACACCGATTCCCTCCTGTGGGAAGTCTGAGGAGGTGACAAGAGACTTCCTGCGATGACTGTTCCGTTCAGCGTGGCACGCACGGTGCTTGCCCGAGTTCTGTCAGTGACGCACGCCTCGTCGTGAGTTTGTCCACGTGCTTCTGCACGGCGGTCTGTCACCCAGGTTGTGACTGCAGCCGACCGTAACTCTGCTGGTGTCCCTGTTACTTGTTTAGGGCCCAGTGGGAGGCGGGGAGACTTTTGGCATTCTTTAACAGTGAAATTCCTATTAAAAGGTCCGTTTTTCTGTCTCTCTTCCCCTGGACGCCGGTTCCTTCCTCTTTGCTTTTTGTCTTGCTAACATGAGGCTGACCAGACGGCCGGTTTTAAAAGGGAAAGAAAACAACAGTCCTGTCCCATTTCCAAAGGGACGTCTGGTCAGCCCACTGACGCCTTGAGTGTAGCCCAGGGAGACGAGGCTGACCAGACGTCCCTTTGGAAACAGGACAGGACCATTGTTGTCACTCCCGTTTAAAATGGGCCGTCTGGTCAGTCTACCTAATGTGCTTCTAGGGTCAACTATAGGGTATAAGCTATGAAAATAAATAAAATCTCCTCTAAAATGTTTCATGGAAGAGTTATGTACTTATCCAAAAGTGAATTTGCAAAAATGAAATCAGGATAGTATGTGTCCATACTTTGCCCCAGGAAATTTGCTTTATAAAAATGGAATTACTGGGTTAAAAAGGTAGCAACTTTGACTGGATGTGCTTTACAGAAATTCAGCTGCTAGTGAAAAATTTCTCCAAATTTTATCCTTCAGACTTCGTGCCTCTCACGTGTTGATGTTTGTCACCGATGCCATCGAGGTGGGACCAGACACGGGGACTGTGTGACACCGAAGTGGATGGAGTACGTTTTGTTGGTGGGGGTGTTCATTCGGGCACTAGACATACCGGGGAGAACGGAATGGGAGCCCCCCCAGAAAGGCAGAAGAGGCAAAGCACAAAAGACAGTTCTGGGATTGGAAGGAAATCTCTTCCTAGTTCAGAATGTGCTTCAAAGGCTGAATGGTGCAGCCGGGGTGAGGGCGGGGGAGGTGGGCACAGGCCGTATGGCGTCTCCCAGCCCCCTCCCCGCGCCATGGCTGCCCACCGGGCACACTCAGACACTACTCAGTAGGAATAAAAGTGATAATTCTCCTTAGTTCTTCTTTTTCTATGCAGCCATAATAGATGGATTTTCATTAAAAGGGGAAGATTTAAAAAATGGGAAACACACTTCTCCTGAGCTCACTCAGTATTGTGTAAAATGTTCGGTTAACAGTGCTTGCCCCACCCACACGTATCTCCATATTGGCTAGATCGCGTGAGGTCTCTTCTGTGTCTCAGTTACCATTAAAAAAAAGTGTCACTTTATTGTTTTTTACTGAATGCATAATAGCTGGGTGAATGAAGTGAATGAATACTGCTACTAATCATTCCGTTTGCTTCACGGCCTGTTGTTTAAACTTCTAAGGAACCATCACACAGTAGGAACTAAAACTGTCCCCAAAGGAAAGTCAGCTAGTGGATCATGGGACTAAAACTTGATTTTTTCCTGTGCCTTTGTGCGTCCCACGCAGCCGCCACGTTTATGGTGGGCTTTGGAACCATGTGACAGCCAAGCAGGTGGTTCTAGTCCATGTCCCGTGTGGACCGTTAATAACAGTGAAAATTATAAAGGAGGATGGAGAGCTGGTTGCACGTAAAGAAATGTGGGCATGAGTCCCAACCCTGCCGTCTAAGAGCCACGGGACCCCTCGTTGGTAACATGGGGGTAATAGTACTTGCTCCCAGGTTAGTATAAGGGCTGAGGCACCAAATGATGAGCAGTAAGGGTCGCTCAGCAGAAACACCGTTACCGACAGCCAGGATGCCAGAACCTTTCTGTCCTTGTTGAAAATCAGGGACTGTTTTGCTGCAATAGGGAAGTCACAAACGGTGGTTTTTCTACTTATTTCAGAGAATGTGGGTTGAGCTCTGTCAGTTTCTACTAATAGGGAAGGGTGTGTGTGCATGTATGTGCGTGTGTGCATGCGTGTGTGTGTATGTGTGTGTGGGTGTGTGTGTGCATGTGTGTGTGCGCGCGCATGTGTGCATGTGTGCGTGTGTGCATGTGTATGCGCGCGGGGGGGGGTGTGCGCGCGCGCGTGTGTGCATGTACATGCATGTGTGTGTGTGCGTACACGGGCGCATGTGCATATGTGTGCGCGCGTGTGTATGTGTGTGAGCGCGGGTGTGTGTGTGTGTGTGTGTGTATGTGTGTGCGGGTGCGTGTGTGCGTGCACATGTGTGTGCGCGCATGTGTGTGTATGTGCACGTGTGTGCGTGTGTGCGCGTGTGTGCATGTGTGCATGTGTGTGCGCCTGTGTGTGCGCGGGTTTGCGTATGTGTGCGCAGGTGCATGTGTGCATGCGTGCATGCATGCGTGTGTGTGCGTATGTGCTCATTTGTGCGTGTGCGCATGCGTGTGTGCGTGTGTGTGCGTGCGTGTATGTGCGCATGTGTGCGTGTGTGTGCGTGGGTGCGTGTGTGCCTGTGCGTGCGTGTGTAAATGAGACTGAGAGAGAAAGATCATGAACACGCCCACCCGGTGGGTGGTGACGGGTCTCCTCAGGGACACAGAATCAAAGGCTTTACAACATGATCAGAGGTGATGCAGGGACAGAACAATGGACCTGAACCGAGAACCCCGGGCTACATCTCTGCACTGCCGAGTATCCATGGCATCAAGCCCTTCATTCCTGGAGGTGCTCCACAAATGCTGACGGGGTTGGAAGGTGCGTGAGTTGTCAGCCCCTGAGTAGAGGTAATCTCCTCAGGTCAGACATAATCACAGGAGGCCACACTAGTTGCTCCTTTTAAAGACCTTGAAATGGTGAGGAGAACTTGACAGCAAACTCAGGGTGAGTAGATGTCCATGTCTGTGAAACAGATCGAAGCTGCTAGAAATGTCACACCCTCCAAAATGTTTTCTTCGCTGTCTTGGAGCCACTCATGGGGACTTCATGACTCCTAATAATTTATGGAGGTTGGTGACTCTCAGATGTTTTTTTTTTGTCTCTGGACAAGTTTATACCTTTGAAAACGAATGGGGACCCCAGAGAGTTCTTGTTTATGTGAGTTATAGCTATCGATGTCACTGTCCTAAAATTTAAAATTGAAATTTTAAAATATTATAAAGGACTACTGCATGCTAACACAAATAACATTTTCGTGAAGAAAGAATTACACGTAAACTATTCAAGGAGGGTTACACTTTTGGGCAGCAATAAGTACCTTTCTGCATAAGATTTCCATATGTAGAATAATGTCCTTAAGTTGGAATCCCATGGGAATTACTGGCTCAATAAACATTTTTAAAGCTTTGAATTTATGTGAGGAAATTACTTTCCAAAGGGCTGAATTATTGCCACTCCTATCAGTAAAGTATAGGTGCGTTTGATAATTTTATGTGGATGCTGGGCCCTGGGATACAGCGTTAAGCAAAGAGTTGCATCCTTAGTGGTAGTACACAATCTAATTTATTTTTTTACAAATCTGATAGGCAAAAAAATGCAATGTCTGCTGAGTACGAAGCTTTGACACAAGCTGGGAGATGTAGGTGTCATCTTTTGGTATACATGAAGTTTTTTTAGTGTCTCAGCTAGCATTTAATAAGTCTAAATTTGTTACGTTTTCCTGTACTAAACCCTAGTACTCATGATTTTGCTTTGTTTTGGCTGGCACACCTTTAAAAGGCTTTAGACCATACTTTATCAGCTTACTTATTTTCTAGACAGGAACTGACCCTTGGACAGGTATATTCTAAGGGCTCTGATTTCATCCTCTTGTAAAACCCTGGCTGAGATCAAGCAAGAATGCAGAAGACAGAGTGGAGGGGTTAGACTGGGGTTGAAATTCCAGGATAAATATCACCACACCTCACCTCAGCTAGGACTGCGGTGCAGGGGTATGGAAGAGGGTTCAGAGAGTCAGGTGGGCTGAAACGTACCCCTTTCCTGATTCATACCTTTAAGCCCTCTCAGGTGGCTACCTTGGTTTGGAGTCCAGTCCGTGTTCTTTGTTTGCAGTGACCTCTGACTCAGGTTTGTGCTTAACTGACTGAGCAGTTGATAAAACCGTCAATCAACTTGGAAGGCGTTGGGTGTGGACGTCATTCATAAGGCTCGTGCATTCACTTGTTGTTTATAACACTTGCTCCTTCTCACAAGCTTCAGAAATTTTGCTTGGTCTTTTATTTTGCAAATGACCTTGAATGTGCTTTTTTAAAAATATGAAACTCACAACCTGGTGGCCTTAAACCAATAGCCAGACATTTTTCCAGTAAAATGGGTTTATTCTGGAACAACAAAGACTTGCAGTTTGGGACATGGGGACTAATGGAGACCTCCTCACGGACCCAGAGAAACAAAGAAGAGAAACACTCTCTTAGGGACGGGGGAGGAGCTGCTATAAACGAGGAGCCCATTGGAGAAAACTCCAAGTTCTAAGTATAGTGGATTTTCATTGGCTGAGTTATGACAGTCTCCCATTGGCTGAGCTGTTACAATCTTCCTCCTGGTGAGGCGGTAAAGTAGTGTCACTTCCTGTCAGAGATGGAAGGTCGTCTCTTCCTGGTCGTGGGTGTTGAGTGACACCTGAGTGAGAGTTCCTCTGTTTTACATAAGGTTTCTGTTCCTTTTCACAAAGCAAAAGCTCTCCTGACAGAATAACTTTTGCCCTCATTAGCTTTTTGTTCTTTTCTGCAAGTTTTGCAAGCTGATTTGGAATAAATTTAAACTTTCCTAATTGAGTTAGGTTTTATTAAAGTTATAGAACTATGGATAATTAAGTCATGAACAATAAACTACATGAGATTCTAGTGGGAAAAAAAATCAAGGCATGCAAGCCTGATGGTTGCTTTTCCTGGAGATACTAAATCAGGGACTGCAGAGACGGCCTGCATCCTGGAAGCTAAATTTGGGCTTCCCATTCGGCTGGTTCCCATTAGCAGAGGAACCATAACAAAGTTAATTTATCCCACGGCTTCAATGTAGCAACCTTTTTGCTTTTCTGACTTACTTGAATACTGACGAGAGCTTTTCAGAAGTTATATATATATTTTTAAGGAGACTGCTATTCATAGCATTAGTTCCTTTCATTTGTCAAATCAAGTTAAGTAGAAAAATACTTGATGGTGATTTGGAATTTGGCAAAGAGATTAAATGGCAAATACAACTGTCGTTGCCAAGGCTTCCAGGCAGGGCAGGGTTCGGCGGTGGGACACCCAGTTGAGAAAACACACGCGGAGCCGACATGGGGAACCATAAACACACCAGCAGGCACGCTACTGTATTGCGCACCTGGGACTATATATACGTATCAAACACAAGTGGCGTCTTGCCGCATCCGCCCAGCAGCAGTTCGTTTGGTTTTCATGGTGACATAAGGCGGTACATGTGCAGTAACTGTCAGCCCAGGACTTCCTCAGCCCCAGACAGGGACTGATTATACCCAGGTCAAGCCTGGGCGGCAGGCCTGCTTTAACCCTTACGGTGGGCCTGGCTGTAATTCTTTACGGCGGGCTTGGCTTTAACCCTCTGGGGACCGACAACTAGTATTTTGAACAAAAAGTCTTTAAAAGGATTTTTTTCTAAAATATTTGGTTATTTTTTACTGTTTAACCATTGATGTATTAGTTCCTTACGAAGAACTTTCTTATTTCTTTTTGAGCTATTATAGAAATTAAGATAGTTGAATATCTTTAGTTTTATAGAAATCACTGGAAAACGGGTAGCGGGACAGTTATTCCAAAAGGAGCACAAAGCGTTGTAACCAGTAGAAGTTCTCTTCCTTCCTGGTTTCCGCTGTCTGGGTCAAGTATGTCAGACGTGACTTGTGCAGAGGACAACAGAGAACTTTACGTGAAAAGGTGAAAAACGTGATGCTAAGAACATAGAATATTAGATAGGGAAACCACGCAGCTACAAATTCACGTGAACGAATAATGTACTTGTAGATCTAGATTATATGCATTTTATTGTCCTAAAAAATTGTTAATTGCAGCTATTTACTTGCTCTGTTTTTTCATTCATTTGCAAGTTTGTTTCATTGCCCCTGGAGGTATGCTGGGCTCACCCCTTGTGACCTCACCAGCAGTCCATGAGCCTAAGACAGGGCCCCTCCTTTTCACTCAGTTTCTACAAGAGCTCTGTAGCTAGCCTCTATGAGTTTTCTCTGCTTCCTTTTCTTTTTATTTGGAACCCAAGAAAAAGAAACTTAAGGTATAGGAAGGCATTCGTTTGAGGTGAGGCGTTTGCACACAGAGGAAGACGCCCCGGGGGCCCCATCCGTAGGACACGTGCAGGCTTGCACCAGCCCGTTTTGCTCATCTGGATGTTGGGCTGCGTGCAAAGAATTTTTGTGGGTCGTAGCTTCCTCATCTGTGAAGCTGAGGGACCAGGCCACAGTTTCCAAACTCAGCACAGCATGGGGCGGTTGTTAAAAATAGAGTCCAGGTCTTCACTCCAAGCCTTAACAATCTGAGTATCAGTGACTCAGATCTGAGACTGGGTGTCTCTAAAATACTTTGCAGGTGGTTCTGACCCGGACACCATTGGAGCAGGGAATGTGATACTTGTACCCATGCCAACGGCTCATGTGATTTTTAAATTTTCTTTTCACATTTGAGTTTTGAGTACTGACTTCCTCCTCTTCCCTCTCTTCCTTTGCCTCTCACATCCCCCTCATTATTTCGCCTCTGGAATGATATTCATTCTGTTTACTAATCTATTTTGAGCCACAAATGCAGAGTTACTGTGTTCACAGCCAAGTGTTATTATACCTAGATTTATTTTATTGTATGTCTGCCTCCCATAGTCAAAATGTCATTGTTGTTTTGAGTTACCATTTACAGTTTCTGAGCTTAGGTTATCAGATTGGGTGTATCTACTTGGATCTCAATTTATTATTCTTCATTGGCTATGGATGGCTTTTTCTTAACAAGGTTTGAGTATTTCCTGGACAGCTGCTGAGAGTAAATACTAAAATGATAACAAGAATAAAATTATTATGGTTCAGCCAACTCTGACAATGGGAGACATTGCGACGGATAAGACAGTAGAAGTCAGATCGACCTCTGAATTTTGCATGTTCTAAGGAGACTTTAGGAGGAGCAGAAAAGATGACTCTATTGCTGAAGGATAATTAGGGTCATTGATTAAGTCAACAGTTATTTATGGCGCCTTTTTTGATGATGCAGGGTAACAAGAAAAGAACAGATCCTTGCTGGTCTGCATTAGACTCCTGCAGGTGGGGAGACAGAGGAACAATCAAATAATTAACTGATAATTAATAAATAAATGCTAATATTAAAATTAGTGGTAAGTGTCACAGAGAACAATTTAATGGGAAAGTCCTCTTTGAAAAAGTAGTATTTAAGCATGAAATGGATTGTCAGAAGGCAACTATGCAGAGATCAGGGGCAGAGCTTTCTGGGAGAAGGGAGCGGTTAGTTCGGTGGAAGGCCCTCAGTTGGGATGAGCTGGTGTCTTACTTAGCATAAGTCAGTGAGTGGTCAGGAGAGAGGTAGGTAGCAGGTGAGAGCACTGGGAAGGGAATCTTGTAAGGGCTTTGCAAGTGTTCTTTGTAAGCCGAACGAGGACGTTTCTAGGCAAGGAATGGCATTATTTAATATATATATTTGACTGCCCTGGGGAGAATTTACTAGAAGGGGCCATAAGTAAACTTAGGTAACCCAGCTAAGGTTCTGTGCCTTGGCCACGCAGGATGTGTTATGCCTCGGACACAAGTGACGGTGCTAAGCAGAGCACAGGGCAAGGGTGCAGAGTGTGATTTCAAGGTGGAGCAGATGAGACTTTCTGATAGCTAGATGAGGGGGCGGAGGGGAACAGGCATAGACTTCTGCCTTGAGCCACTAGGTGGTGGGGGTGCTATCGACTCTGATGTGGACGGCTGGCAGCAGCCTTCACTCTGCCTGGTCTTCTTTATAACCCCCAGGCCTTTGGAGATAGGATTCGACCATCTGTCTGGGGTGGTGAGAAGAGTTGATGTTGAAATACCTAAGCTCTGCCTGTCACCAGCTTTGGGCAGTGGGACATTTACGTAGATTTTGTGAACTCACATTTCTCTTGTGTGACTGCAGCATTAGATGAGGTCACAACTGTGCATAGCAAATGACCCGCATATGACAGGACGTGGTTCTCATGACGTAGATGCCACCAAGCAAGGCTATCATGTGTGCACATTTTAGGAGGTTTTATCTGAAATGATGGCGGACTGAAGATTTTCAGAACATCTATTTGAGGATAAGCCTATCTTAAGTTCTAATTAAGAACCATGTTTTTCTACTTTATCCTTTTATAACACCATACTGGAAAAACTATTTTATTCTTCTGACCATGCTAGGTTGTGTGTTCCTTTTCCTCAGCTTTAGTGAGACATCGTTGACATATAAGATTGTGTTAAGTTGAAGGTGTGCAATGCAGTGATTCGATAAATGCACATACAAGGGCTGTCTGGAAAAAATCCGGCCCCAGATGCCTCCGTTTTTCATATCACATGGCTGGGTACTTGCCTCGTATTACGAAATACGAGCACAGTAAGGATTTTTACAACCTTTGTGTTACCTCATTGCCATTTTGATGTTGTTATGGTGGCGGGATTAAAGCTCTATTCTCATAGCAACTGCCAAGTATGTGATACGGCGTTAACTAGAGTCCCTTTGCTGTGCATCAGACCTGCAGACCTTATTCAGTTTACGACGGAAGGTTTGTACCCTCTGACCCACGCCTTCCTGTTTTCCCTGCCCCCTCAGCCCTTGGCAACCACCCTTCTCTCTGTTTCCACCAATTTGATGCTGTTGGAGTCCACAGGTAAGTGAGGTGACGCAGTATTTGTCTTTCTCTGCCGTATGTCACTCAGCACAATGCCCTCAAGGTCCCTCCCATTTGTGGTCCCTTCCTTTGTATGGCTGAATAATACTACAGTGTGTGCGTGCGTGTGTGTGTGTGTGTGTGAGT
>PVJL010008229.1:46324-68944 GCA_004026885.1 Lyroderma lyra
GCGTGTGTGCGTGTGTGTGAGTGTGTGTGCGTGCGTGCGTGTGTGTGTGTGAGTGCGCATGCATGCATGTGTGTGTGAGTGCGCGTGCGTGTGCGCGTGTGTGTGCGTGTGTGAGAGTGAGTGTGTGTGCATGTGTGTGTGCGTGAGTGTGTATGTGTGTGTGCATGTGTGTGCATGTGCGTGTGTGTGCGTGCGTGTGTGTGTGAGTGTGTGTGGAGTGTGTGTGTGAGTGTGTGTGCGTGTGCGTGTGTGCATGTGAGTGTGAGTGTGTGTGTGAGATGGCACATTTAAAGCCCACTCCCCCGTCAGTGGCACGAAGGCAGTGTGCATGTCCTGGCCGCTGTGAATACGCTGCAGAGGACGTGGGGGTGCAGGTGTGTGTCTCTGGCTGATACCGACTTCACCCTCGTCAGACACATGCTCACAAGTGGAATTGCTGGGCCACGTGGCAGTTCTGTTTTTATGTTTAAGGACCCTCCGCACTGTGTCTCCTGCTGGCTGCACCGACTCACGCTGTCACCCCATGTCACCACCGTATCACCACTGTGACTGCCGCGTTTGCTGGAGTGCATGGCCGTGAGGGCTGGTGACGTGGTGGTGCTGGTGGTTTCTTTCCTCACTGGGCGGGGCCGCTGGGGGTGTCTGCAGCGGCGATGCCACGTGCCCGCTTCCAGTCACCCCACTTGTCCTCCTCGCGGGAGCCGCCTCCGCGTGTCTCGTCTCCTTCCGGTGCTGAGTGCTGCAGGCCTGGGGGACGGGACGGTGCAGGCCGAGATGAAGTGACCGTCCTCCCCATGTTGTGTGCTGCTGCTCAGGTTTTCCTGTTCCACGGTGGTGGCATTTCTCAAGTGGACTCCAGAGCTTCCCCAGAGCTGTTTCTGTTCACGGGCAGCTGCCTAACTTCTGACGTTTGTGCGAGATAGAGGCTGCAGTCTCCTACCCCCTCATCTTGGCGACATCTTTTGTCACCTCTCTGTGTCTTCTTAATTGCCTAGAGGCAAACCATCCTCGTCCAGGCAGGAGTCACAGCCGATAAACCCAATGAACGTAAGGCAGCTGGAGTGTTGGGTGGACTGAGAAAAACTAAGCTGGGGTTTACATCGGCGTTTACACGTGTATTTACATACATACGTTAGGGTCACGTGTGAAAATGAAAACAATAAACAAGAGCAAGAGAGATACACAAAAAGCCTGGGTGCTGCTAGGAAGACAATTTGGTATTCTGTTTTTCCTTAACGATACAGAGTGAGCATTTCCCCGCCTCTGTGTGTACCGTGAGGACCCGATTTGTAGCATTATGCAGACGAGTTCCCTGTTATTTAGCAAGTTCCCTGTCACCAGTAGAACTCTGATGTTACTTCCAGTGTTACAACGTTGTGGTACTTCGCTAAGTACTATTGGGGATTTCAGAAACTTGCGGACTCACTTATTCGTCGATTTACTTTGCTTTTGGTCGCTGGACCGGGCCGTAATCAGCTCCATCCCAGGTGTATGCTCTATATTTTGAGTGTAGACTCTTCCGGCTCTGGGATTTTGATATGCTGAATTATAGCTCTGGGCCCATACTTTTCTCAGGGATGATGGACAAATTGAATTATCTAAAAAAGGCAGTGCACGGTATGCCTTAAGAAGATAGTATAACTTACCTTTAGCTCCTTTTCTATATTTAAATATGTTTTAGAGGAAAAAAATCACAGTACCCAGTACTTTTAAAGCTAGAATTAAAGTGCATCAAAGCTTTCTTGAATCTTGTTATCTGTCATTCTAAATCCTCTTGAAGTTAGGTACAAAGAATAATAGATATATAGTCAGTCAGGATACTGAAGATTTTTACTGGCTTTGGATTAGAAGATTTTCACCTATCAGGGCTTAAGCTTCAACTTGCTGTCAGTTAGTCTTGATAAGGCCAAAATGAGATTCTAATAGTTGTGATTATGGAGTGGGTGCTTTTTCATTAGGGAAGGCAAAGTGTCAATTAAAAGGGTATTGCGATAAAGAAATTGAAACTAGATTAAGTGCATACTTTTCCATGGACGATAAGAAAATCCATTTTCCACTCACACTGCACGAGGGTATCTATCAGAGGCAGGGCTGGAACACCTCACACACTTAAACCACTGTCTTTCATCCTTAAAAGACTTGCTAACTGCCTGGGAATCATTTCAAAAGAATATCTGTATGCATAAAACAAACGTATTTTAAGTAAAAGTAAACGCCAAGATTAAGTGGCTGCCGTGCCTTTAAGGAGGCACCCCTGAACCATCTCGTCTCCCCCGTCTGTCCCGCTCGGTCCCTGCCCTTTAGAGACTGAGCGTTTTCAGGCTCTCAGCGGGGTTTCTCGAGACCTGAAGACGCTACTTGGTGTGCACCCCCCCGCACCCACACACGGTGTGCATTCCCCGTGTCCTTTCTAAGAGCGAAGGCCTGCGAAGACGGAGCGGGGGGCTTCCGCACAACGTCCCACCCTGAACGTGCCGCCCTGAAACACACGGAACCCCGCTTCCGTGTAAACAACACCCATCTTCCCCCTGATGTGGCTGCTCCAGTGGGAAATGGTTGGGTAGGCGCTTCTCCAATTTAGAAAGCCCCTTAGGGCCTCCCACGTCGGCTCTGGGCTAAGTCAGACGCTCACTGAGGGACACCCGGGCGGTCTCTCCAAGAGACGCCGCCAGGCGGCGGTTCGCACAGAGCAGCCTCTCCTTCCGAAGGTTGGTCTGGTTTGTCGCCCCGGAGACTTATCCACATGTGTAGTGACAGTTCATGACTGGGGGGCGGGGGGCGATACTGGAATCGAGCTGCTTCGTCCTGGCCTCTGCCATTTCCCGGCTGGCGCACGCCGCCATGCGAGCGGGGTCCTCCCGGCCGCGACGCGTCACGGCTCTCCGATGGCTCCCACGGTTCCCTCTCCGTCTCAGCAAGCAGATGTTTACTGGTGACGGGCCTTGGAAGAACGTCTTCAGTGCTGCCCGCTGAAGGTCACCAGGGCTCCCTGATCCCTAGGCTCATGTCTCTGCCCAGCGCGGGGGGCGTGGGCCCTGTTTGTTCGCACAGACGCTCAGCCCCACCGTCCTCTGCCTCGCCCGCCGGGCCGCCGGGATGTGCACGTCGCGTCTTCTCGTGACTGCCGTCCCACCGGGCTCCAAGTCCTGTTCGTTTATTTATTTTTTTTCTGCTCTGTTTTCTCTCTCGTGTCCACAACTGAGTAAATTCTATCGACCTTTCCTGATGGGCACAGATATAATTCCCTGTCATCTCCAATACAGCTGAGTCCACCCAGGTCCATTATTCCTATTAACGTGGTTTTTCAGTTCCGTGATTTTCATTTCATTCATTTTCATCATTTCCATTTCTTGGCTGAGATTTTTCCTTTTCCCCCGTTTGTTTAAAGAGAATGTGTAGTTGATGGTTACACATTTTTGTAATGGCTGCATTCAGTTCCTGATCGGCTAATCCCAGTATCTGATTTATGTCGTTAGCGTGGGCTGGTTACCTTTTCTCATTCAGGCTGTGACCTCTTGATTCTTAGCATGAGTGACTTTTGATTGTATCCTGGACATTTCATTTATTATGAGAGGAATGTCTGGGTCCTTTTTGGAGTCTTATCATGAGTAGGTGCTACCCTGTTGTTTAGCCATAGACTCTGGCTTATTGTCGTGGCCTGTGGTTCTAATAGTGGTTTAATTGTCAGAGCATTTGCAGTGTTTACTTGGTCTTATCACGGGTGTTCAACCTCGTGGCTTCCCTGGGCCACATGGGAAGAAGAGCTGTCTTGGGCCACACATATACTACATTCACACTAACAACAGCTGATGAGCTAAAAAAAGGTCTGTGCATAATTTTTGTCCTGTTTTAAGAAAGTCCAAGAATGTGTGTTGAGCCGCCTTCAAAGCCGTCCTGGGCCGCATACGGCCCGCGGACCACGGGTTGGACACGTTTGGTTCTTTGTTTATCAGGAGCCAAAGTGGCTGTGATTGGACCCAGTTGAGCAAGAGGGGTTCCCTGAGGCTGGGGAGCTGATGTCTGCGGGGGGAGGGCTGGAGCCCGAGGCAGTGCGTGCGGGAAGCCCCGCCAAGAGGGGGCTTAACGGGGGGTGGTTGTGATAGAGGCCCCGGCTCGGGGAGAATTAAACTGGGCACCAGAGACGCGCCCCACGCCGTGCTGGTCCTGGGCAGAAGCCCAAGTGGCTTCCTGGCCCACAGAAGGTTGAGGAGGACGTTCCAGAGAGCTTGGGGAGTCCAAGTTCACAGAAGAGCTGGCACAGATGCAGTGAGGTAGGAACGGAAAACCACGTTGAAGTCAGTTGACTGGCTGTCGAGAAAACACTCACGCAGTGCACACGAAATCGGCTGTCCTTTATTTGGGGGGCCACAGTGAACCCCAAGAGAATCGGAGTGCTCTCACTAATCTTAAACGTAGAGATTTCCATTACTTCTCTCCCCTTTTTCTCGGTTCCCAGAACACTGGTCAATGGTCACACATCTCTAGGAAATACTCTCACAGTTTTTATCAATTGCATTTTATTGTACTTATGTTTTTCCTTTTTTTTTACAACCATCAACTGAAAGCTACGCAAGGTGAGGGCTCTATCTGGCTCCCTCGTGGCATTGACCAAGTTCTGGACACACGAATCTCCAGGAAATACTGAGATTCTATGGACTCCTTGCTCGAAAGGATCTTAGAAAGCCTCTAAGTGAGCTCTCCAGTCTTGCCCATGAAGAAACAACCTTGGGGAGGGAAAAGTGCTCGTCCAAGGTCAAGGGCGAGGTGGTGACGGTGCAGCGACTCTGTCTAGTGCCGGGTTCTTCCCGTGCCTGGTGACGGACACCTTGAGTACTCAGTGCTTGCTTCAGTTTTCTTAGGAGCTTACTGGGCTTTAAAAGCAAAACCAAATTCATTTTAAATGTTTTACAAACTCTAATTGCTCATAATTATATAAAACGCCTCGGATGATATAAATTTTAACTAGGCCTTCATCCTGTCATTTGTCATTGATAGAGATGATGGGAATAGAATATGTATTTTAAAAATGTCAAGTGTACTAGGATGATGACATTTTATGTAAGTGCAAAATTAAATCGTATTCTGGAAGGACCCATCATTCCTGTTTCCAAAGGAAATGGGTTATGTTTGAGAACATTTGAGGGGGCTCCAACTGGCATTCTGTGACTCGGCACCAGCTTCGCAGGTTACCTGAGAGCTGCCAAGAAGCCGGGATGACTCTCTCTGTGGCGCACCCAGGCACGACTGTGCAGGTTGCACAGATGTCTAAGTGCTTCCCCAAGGCACGGTGGGAGTCGCCTGCTGTGTCCCTGACAGCCCTGGGGCCCCACGCAAACCGATTCGATATGGGACTAAAGGAGAAAATATTTGCTTACTAGAAAACGACAGCGCTCATCGGGCTGCCGGCGATACCTGTTAAAGCAGGGCGTTGTGCGGCCGGATGTGCAGCGACAGCTGCGTGTCCACCCTCATTGCACGCAGCTCTCAGACTGCCAAACCCTGTCCTCAGTCCCTCGTCAGAAGAGGGCAGGAGCTGTGACAATTTTTGAAAACTTCAATACGAGGGCTGTCCGGAAAGTATCCAGCCACGCAATAATGACGACGACAGGCCTTGTGGCTGCATTTTTCCCAGACAGCCCCCATATATCCTGACTTCACTTTACCGTGCGGCCGGCCGAACCCTGTAGGACCCCGAATGTTAGCAGTGAGACGCCGTGTGATGTAAGAACTTCAAGCTCCCCTCCTGTGTGCATGTGGATGTGTGTGTAGGTCTGTTGTAGGGAAAAACGAAGTAAAGGCCACGTTTCAGGATTATTTCGATCATTCGATCCTGACCAAAAATGAGCTCAGACTTGCTCTTCGTGCTTTGATGGTGCGCTCTTCACCCTCTGCTCTGGGCCCGTGTGGCTGTTTGTGTAGCTTCGAGATTCCGTGTGCCTAACGGCTCTGCCGTGGTCTCCTGAGGGAAAGGTGAGGGGCACACAAATGTGCCAAACGTCACTTCCTCCCAGATCTTGCATTCCTCTGATTTTCTAGTGACAGATGGTGGAAAGTCCTGGAAGTCATTAACGTGTAAATATGCCTAAATGTGTATTTTTCTCCTGGGTGAGGTGTGTCACTTAAGACACTTTCAATGAACCACCTCGATGAGCCCTAAGTCCTCCACGTAGCTCCCAGGATTGCAGGAAAATGGTAGAGATGTTTTCTTACAGGAGGGAGAATTTTCCTCCTAGACAGTGAACGACCTTGAACGCACTCATCGCGGAACCAGACCAAACCAGGGCAGGGAGGTACGAGTGGGTAATGGGACGCTGTGTCACTGGTCCTTTTACTGTCGTAGCTAGTGAGCCCAGAGAAGGAGTCCCCCCGTCACAGGACCTTACTGAGGACATGTGGCCCGCGGAGGCCGCGTCGGCTGTCCGCGGGATTGTCCGCAGGCCCAGACCCCAGACATTCTGACGCGACAGGCCTGAAGGGTGTTGACTTTTGTCACTTTCGCTTCAGTGACTCCCTGAGGCGTCCTGTGTCGGTCACCGATAAGAGATTGACTGGTGTACGTCAAGAGGTGGCGTTGCCATGTCTGATGCTCATCCAGCCTGCCTCCCTGTTCCTTTGTTCCTTCCTCCTCCTCCTCCTCTCTCTCTGTCATTTCCTCCTCGTTTCCTTCTCTCCTCCTGTCCTCTCTCCTCAGCTGTACGCTTCGCACTGCCCAGCGACGATCAAACCTCTTTACGTGCCGCCCATGGGCGCAGCTGCGTGGGGGACTTGGCTAGGACGCGGTCCCCCTGTGTCCTCGAACGCCACTCTGCACAGCCCGTCATCTGCACAGCCCGTCAGGGCTCTCCAGGGCGGCTCGCCAAGTGCACGTGGACGTCGCTCTGCCCCCCAACCCCCGCGCCCCCTCGCGAATCGCTTTTGCTTCGTTTCCTTCGTGAGGACTCTGCACGTGGCCGCATCGACCTGGGAGCTGGGACGCAAGAAGTGACACGGGAATTTAGCGTGGGAACGTCTCCCTGGAGAGGGCAGGAGGCGTCGGGGCGGGTCCCGGTGCGGAGTTCGGGCAGAACACGCTCGTGCATTCAGGAGAGCTGCGTGGCTGGACGCGGTGCAGGAGGAGGAACGTGCTGGTTCATTAGACGTGTCTCCCTAAGCAAGGTGAGGTGGCCGAGCCAAGAGGCCACCCAGCGCCCTCTCCCTGCGCCTCTGAAGGGAACGCCCTGGGGTGGGATGGGGAGCGGGAGGGAGGGAGAAGTCCCCAAACAGGTTCCGCTCTGCTGGGCCGTCACTGGGGGGCGGCTGTGCGGGCCTGGACACCGACTGCGGCTCCTTCACCGGTGCCCATCGCTGCCCTGCATCCCATCAAGGTGATGCCCCCAAGGTCATGGCCCTGAGTCACCCCCCCGGGACTGAGTGCTGGAAGGGGAGCTGCGGTGTAGGAGGGACAGTGGCCTTGCCTCACGTGGACGTTTCCAGCAGCGTTTGTGACGGGCAGGCCTGGCGAGCAGGTCCCACTGGGAAACTGTCCCTAAGTCCGCCACCGCTGGGGCGTGGAGTCCTCCGAGAGGAGGGGGGATTCGGTGGCAGAAAGCGGGAGCAGCACTTCGCAGCCGGGGGCACGCGCCGAAAGCTGGCTTTTAGTCCAGCGGGAGTGGAGGTACACACAGAAGGTCCTGGAAGCCCACTCCGTGCCCTGATTTCAGCAGGTTTGCTGCTCGCTTCCGTGTCACTGCCTCTGAAATGCCTGGGGTTTGCCTTGGGAAAGTCAGCGTCACTCATGTGCACGGCTCCCGTTTAGGACGTGCTTGGCCGAGTGCCCCATCCCCGTGTGCGTAGGGCAGGTGACACTGGGCGCGCTGCCTTCTCCCAGCAGGACGTCCTCTGGGTCCGTGTCGACTGGACAGAGCCAGAGCGGGCTGACGGGGAGACCCGGGCTGCTGAAAGGATTAGGTCTCTTGTCACTAAACACAGAGCACGGGTGCTCGTCCCGAAGGAGGACAGCGGCGGGCAATGGCCTGTTACCCATGTTATAGGGACTCACTTGCAAGTGTTATCTAAAGGCATCGGCTTCCTGTGTATGCCAGGACGAGGCTACTGACCACCGGGGGACGGTACAAACGAGTCTGTGCCGCATGGTCGTGGAGTCACCTCTCTCCCTGCGATCTCTGACGGCCTGGACGTTAGGGGCTGCAGCGCACGGGGCCGGGGCGCCCCCTGGACCTGCCGGGCTTAGTGTCCGCATGAGGCGTCATGGCCCACGTCACTCTTGGGACTGTCCCTTGGGCTTACGGCAGCGATGCTGGTCCCCGTGGGTGAAGGGAACACTGCGCTGCCTCTGAGGTCGTGAACTGTCGTCTTCTGTGAACTTGGCTCCAACAGCTTTTCCATACGCTGTTTTTGACCTCACACAAAACTCATTGTCCTCTGCAGGAAGGGTCATTGCTGGCAGGAGAGACGAAATGACATAGCTGTCACATATGATGGCACAACCCGAACCGTGGAAATGGGAGAGAAGGGATGTGATCCTTGTGTGTTGTGTTATTGTTTCCTCTGTTTCTGTGCTCGAGACTCGCTTTTGGAGGATTTATATCACCCAAGTAATTGGCTTTCTAATTCCCTTTGGGGATTGTTAAACTGCCTAAGAGACTAAACAGTTTAGTGTCCTTTTTCCATGTTTTGCCTTTCAGGTATTTAGAATTCTAATGAGAGAGTTCGGTTGTCCTCATTCACCCTGAAAATTCGTAAAAGTACCCTAATTTTGAATGTGAAGAAATACTTCTCTTAGGAAATGAAATATTATAGTAAACCTAAAGTTTTAATTTTATGTTTATGAAGTTAATATATTGGTTAAATGCATGTGTGTGTGCAGGTATGTGTATTCGTATCTAACAAAGGCTCTGATAGTGACCTGAAATATTCCAGGAAAACATCAGCCGTTTGGGGGAGACACCGACTCTCTGGGAAGTTTCACTTGGTAGAAACGTCAGGTGAACCTACGCAACCACAAACTCATCGAACACGATCGAACGAGAACAGAAGTTGCTGAAAGGATCATTTCAAAGATCTGAGCGCGTGGCCGGACCAGGGCTTAGCTATCGTTCCGGAACTGATTCTGATCACCTTCTGTAAGAGGGAAACGTCTAGATCCTACGCACTCAGGCCTTCTCGTTCAAGGTCTACTACAAGCGAGCGTCAGGTGGAACGTGGCTCCCCGCGGCCGGTGCCTCTCACGTGCGAAGTACCGGATGGACGTCCTGAGCAACGTTTGTTCTTTCGTGTCACAGGTACGTATTGAGGATTTTCTAGTGTGAGTCACGGGCAGCTCCCGGCAGAGTGGAAACGGAATCCCTTCCATTCGGGAGGAGGCTCGTGTGCATGTGGGTGATCGACGGGGCAGTGAAATACGCATGCAACTGAAGCCAGGGAGACTGATATGGACATAACCCGTGACCTTGAACTTGGGTCGCTGAATCGTCCCATGGTATGTGAGCTGCCCTGCCAACACGTCCACCTGTCCAGTAGAGTTGCGTGAAGAACAAAATAATCTAAATTGTTTGGGTCATTGGGGAATACATTTGTCACAACAGCTAGCGTTGCCCGAATTTGTACAATTCAGCAGGGCGAGAGTCCTCTCTTAATCGTACTACGGTTTTCTTATTAGGAGACGTGAGTGTCCAAGGTGGAGCAGCCCCAGGTGGAACGGAACCATCCTGTGATGCCCCAAATCAAAGGTTAAAAAAAAAAGAAGAAACCTAATTTCACAAACGTTTATTGATCGAATTTGTTGAGGTGACATCGGTTAGGAAGATGATGCAGGTTTCAAGTTGCTCAGCCAGGTGCAAACTTCTAGCTTGTGGTTGTGTTTGCTTGTTTAAGGAGAGGCGTAGCGATCCAAAGACTGTTCCAGAATAAGGGGTTCCAAGTGGCAGTGGTATTTCGTTTGTGCCTCTTCTCCCACCTGTAACTGCGTGCGACAAGTGTGTGAGCCACGTTGAGTGAGCAGCTGCTACGTGCCCCCTGGCGCAGCCGCAGGATCCACGTATGCTTAAGTGCAGTGGAAGCCGTCGGGGACTTACACGGCTGGCAATGGCCATCACCCCACTTTAGTGCCGGAAAACACATGTGCACACGTTCAGGCCTGGCTCCACGGCACGTTGGAGGGTACAAGCCAACAATGAAACCGCGGAGACACAGTAGGTTCCTGGGTGAGGATAGCGGTCTGTGTGATGGGAGCGTGTTTCACGTCCAGGTTTGCTGTGTGCTGCCGGTGGCGCGTCGATCATCGGTCCCCATTCCTTTCCCTGCGAGGATCCGACACAGATTTCCTTTCACCTCGGGAAGCGGCACGGAGTGGAGCGTCTCCTCGCCTCGCTCCTGCGGTGTTTACGTGTCCTACCGAGTACAGGTAAATTGCTTTTTATTCTGCATTCTGTTAGAGTTTTGAAAAATGGTTTTCAAATCACAGATGGGATTCCTCTCTTGGTGTTGGAAGATCAAAAACAAATATATTTTTTATGTTATTTTCCTTTCGTTAGCTTCCTCATTTTTATATCCTCAGCCGCCGGAATAATTCAATAAGCCGCAGACCGTAAGGCAGTAAATGGATACGCTATTAATTTTTATGGCTAAAGTTTCTTTTATGTGCTGTTTGATCTCAGGGTGGTACATGTTCGCGGCGAGACGGGCCGACTTGAAGAAGTCTAGCTCTGTGATTCGTACGGAGGAAGCCCGGGTCCTGCCCGAGGAGTGGGTCTCACACACCAGGCCGCTCAGCGAACAGCCTTGGGCCAGGCGGGCAAGGCGAGGCCTGTGGATGAAAGTGTCCTTGTCCGTCAGTAGAACGCAGCAGGGCAGGTGCCACGACAGCATGCACGTCAGGACGGCGGGAGCTCGCTGGGCGAGGCGTTTTTTCTGGCTTCACCTTCACTGTGGGAAGCGTGGGCCTCCATCACCCCTAGAAGCGCGTCCAAAAATCGCTTCGACTCTGTGGTTGCCCAACATTGGAGCGGAAACACTTGGCCATCGATCCGAGTGGTCAAGGTAAAAAAAAGGGAAGGAAGGAAGACAAGGACGCGCCACCTTCCCAGGCGACCCGGCGGGCTGCAGGTCCCCAGGGCCGTTCTGCGGCTGCTTTGGAGTGACAGTCACTGGTAAGTCACGCTGGTTAATCCCTCGCCTTGACGTCGTCCTGTGGGGGACACGGGAGGGCCGCCAGATGCCACCCACAGCGCTGGGGGAGACGGAGCTGCACGCGGATGCCTGGTGCGGGGGCCTCCGGGGGCGGCTGGTGCTGTGCCACCACGGCCTGGGGACTTTCACGGGCATTTCGGTTTACCCTTCCAAAGGCGTTCAGTGTTAAGCAACCCAGAACACAAACGATGATTCTTTACGTCCGTGAGGCCGATGACGGTCACAGCGACAGACGATGTTCAAGGCTCCCGTGCTCTGAGGGTTCTTTAAGGGGGATGGAAGGTACCAGCTGGGCATTTCCCCAAATCCATGGCAAACATAATCCTTAATAGTGAGGATTTCCTGTGTCGGAAACTTTCCTTCAAAGAGGGAACTGAGACGAACATGACCGCTGTGACGCTTCCCGCTTAACGTGAGGCCAGCGATCCCCATAAACGCGTTGAGGTAACGCTACCTCGAAACCAGTATTCCAAACAGCTAGGTTGCTGGACACAAAGGGAGGCTGGACACTTTCTGAGCTGGCTTTAATGAGGTAGAATTTACATACCATTAAATATAATGTTAATGGTGGGCTTGGGAGATGTCCTTTATCAGGTTGAGGAAGTTGTTGTCTCTTTTTAGTTTGTGGAATTTTTTTTTATTGTGAATGAGTGTTACATTTTGAGAAATGCTTTTTCTGTGTCTGTTGAGCAGATCACGTGGTTTTGTCCTTGTTTCTACTGATATGGTGTACACACTAACAGATTCCCAGAGGTGGAATCAACCCTGGATTTTGGGGACAAAGCTCGCTTCATCGTGATGTATAACCCCTTTCCTGTACAGCCTTTGTAACCCGGATTCTGTGTATTAGCAACTTGTCGAGGATGCTTCCGTACATGCATGAGAAATACTGGTGCAGAGTGTCTTTGTTTGGGGGATCAGGATAATATGGGGCTCCTCTGATGAATTGACAACTGTTTGCTTTTCTTCTTCTTATCCTCCCCCCTTTCTGAAAAATTGCAATGAATTCTTCTTTCAACATTTAGTAGAAGTAACCCCTAAAGCCATCTGGGCACCGCCTTTAATTTCCCAGAAGTTTTTGATTATTTATTTCACCTCTTTACTTGTTATAGTATATTCTGAGTTTCTGGTTTTTCTTGAGTCCGGTTCAGTACTATGTTTTTTTTCTTAAAAAAAATTTTTTTTTTTTTAGCAATTTGTCCTTTTCGTGAGAGCTATCTAGTTTTTTGGCATATGGACGCTCATAGTATTTATTCGTGATATTTTTACTCACGTACGGTCCTTAAGGCCACCCCCTCTCTCACGACTGCTTGTGATGTGAGCTTTCTGTCTTTTCTATAACGGTCAGCTTACTTAAAGTTTTGTCATCTTTTGTTAATGGTTTCAAAGAACCAGCTCTTGGTTTGTGGATATTCTTTATTGGTTTTCCATCCTCCATGTCTTTAAATATTGTAGCAAAGCATCACCATGTGCCGAATACCATTGCAGTATTTTTATATTAATAAGACCCTCATTAGCCCTTTGTCGTGGGTACTGTAATTATCCACGCTTCACATGTGAGAAGACTGAGGAAGAGAGGTGGGCAGTAACGTGCCCCAGATCACACAGCGGGCGCCTGCCTGGGCCAGGATATAACCCCAGGGCCTGGCCTTAGACCGCATGCTCGCAACCACTTACCATACTGGATGAAATTGTTTGTAACAGCACTGTTGTAGAAATGAACCACACCTATTAAACTGAGTCACGTAAATCATTGGTATCGACACGGAAATATTATACATCCCCTCTATCCACGCTCAAATGCACGTGCACCAAACAAGGCATGTTATGTGTATTAACGCAAGTGATGAGGGGAACAAAGCAATTGGTAGAGAATATGTCTAATGTAATCTTACCTTGATTCAAACCAAATAAATCCCTTTATATCTCATTGTGTAGACACGTTTCTGGTTTTAATTAGCAAGTAGAGTATTTGGCAGAGCTGTCTGTCACCTGGCCTCACTCAACACGTATTAGTCATTATTAAAATTATTACCTCGTATTTCCACCTCAACTTTTCCTCCCTCCACTTCCCATGAAATTCTTTATGACCTCAGTGGCAATTACATTTTTTGTTGTTTCTCTCAATATAGAGACTGAGCTCCTAAAGGTAGAAGTTAAAAAAACAAAAACCAAAAACGGTAAATAGCACAAAACTAACGATAGCATTTAGCAATAAGGAACGAGTTGGAAAGGAAGCACAGAAAGCTATGTTTGTCTTGCTTGGACCGTTTTAAGAAAGACAACGTTAATATGAATTGTCATGATGCCGATGTGTGAGATTCGCTCTTTGGACTCTTCGGCCTCGTGACTGAGCCGCTGTGTTCATAGCGCATTCCGGTGTCTGACCAATTTAGCAGTGATCGAATGCAGCATGATGCATGAAGCCTGCTGTGCGAGGACCATCAAGACACAATTTTATATCATGAATTATATAAAGTTACCTGAAATGGGAACTTGAGCTTTTACCTTGAGGTAAAATGTGGAGTCATGTTTCCCTACAGGTGGCTAGATACACTGTTCAAACACATTTTGAGGAACTAGGAATACAGCAAAGCCCCGTGTGTGTTCATTAAATTATATGCTGATGTATTTATTCGAAAATACATCTTATTTGATATCAACATCCTTTAATACCTGCTCCAAAAGTAATACTGGTTACACTACATTTTAATAATGCTAGCTCGCCCCTTCTCTAATTGTCTCTTTCTAGAGGAGCCGTTGTCCCAGAACGACTTTTGGGCTGGATTCGAGTCGCTTATCAAATTCTCTCCTTACCATCAATGTTGTGTTAAAAAAGGAAAGCCCTTCTACACGGTTGTCATGGTCAGTTCACTTACTGTGTGGGGCTGCTCTGTGAGGGCTGCCCCTGGGGACGCTCCCAGAGCGGCCCCTGCGACGTTCCAAAGCCGTCCGCGTGCACACACCGTCGCAGGTCAGGCCCGTGTCCTGGCGCCGTGTCTGCGTTCCGAGCTGCCTCCTGTTCACCACTCCACGTTTACACCGCAGGCTGTGAAGAGCTGACCCCGTTCATTTTCTTCCACGCGAATCTAAACGGAAAGAGCACCCACTTGGTTGCTTATTTGCTGCGAAAACCGGGCACCATGGAATGCTGCCTTGTGCGTGAGCAGACCCCACACCCAGCCCGTCGCTACAGCATGTCCTCAGTTCTGCCTCCTGGGAACAGAGTTCGAGTTCTCGTCTGCAACCCCACCAGCAGCATGGACCCAGCAGCAAGATGAGTCAATGTTGACAAGTTACAAAAATTCTTAGTCAGAGGCTTTTTATTGAATGACAGTCATTATATTTACTTCATAAGGGGTTTTGAGACTAGAAATGGGGTAAAAGACTCAAATTGAGTAGTCAGAATAGGTGTGCAATGGAAGTCTCTTGCATTTCCCTTTTACGTAGCATCAGTGCAAAATATGTGTTCAATCCTGTAGCCCCCAGTCACACACTTTTCTCCCTCTTTTACTATTGTTAAATTTATTGGAGTGACAATGATCAGTAAATATTACATAGTTTCCTGGTGTACAGTTCTACAATCCATGGTCTCTGTGTTGTGTTATGTGTTCATCACCCAGAGTCAGTTCTCTTTCCATCACCATCTATTTGAGACCCTGCTCCTCCTCCCCTCCCCGCTTACACTCAGGTAACCACTAAATTATTGACTGTGTGAGTTTTGTTTTTTTGTTGCTTTCAGTTTTATGAGTGGAATCATGTCATTCTTGATGTTTTCTGACGCTTATTTCACATAGCATGATGATCTCAAGGTCCATCCATGTTGCCCTAATTGACCTTATTTCATCTTTTCTTATGGCTGAGTAGCATTTTTTTTTTTTACTTTAAAAAATAAAAATAAGCAACACTCCCTGAGTGTTGGAAACTTTCCCTTCCTTCCTCTTCTCAGACTTACCTCCCATCCTGTCACTATTCCTATTGCCCTGCTTTTCCTCTCTGTCTTTGAGAACATTCTTTCTTCCAGATAATAAAAGAACAACAAACAGCTTGGTTTGATTTTGGTTTTCCTGCTAGTTACCATCCTTCCTTTTTGCATTTGATGCAAAACTCTTAGAATAAATGATTATCTTATTCCCCACCCCCGCCATTAACTTACAAGTCCTACAATGTAAACTTTGTTAGAAGAACTCTAATAAAATATTTCATTGCATTAAAAAGCCATCCATTGAATAACATTTACGACTTTATAAATTAACTAATTATCCAAATTGACTAAGCCTACTTACAAGTGAGTCAGCTTTTTCATTCAGGCTTTAATAAACTGATTTTTATGATAGATTTATTCAATTCTAATGAGATATCCTTAATGATAAATGTTTATAATTTTTAAAAATTAAATATGTGAATACCCAGTTTTGTTCTTAATGACTGTACATAGAGAAACACAGAAATACACACATTTTTGTCCACTTCAACCCATATAAAATTTAATAGTAGTTTGACTAACACGATGAATATTATTCTATTAATATTTATGATTACTTAAATTTTTGGGAAGACCTTTTAACACTTACTTGTTTCCTACAAGTGGAAATTAACATTTTAAAGATACAGTGTTCTCAGAGAGTTTAGCAAAGCATTTGATTATTTTTTAGCCTCAAGAAGTGGGAGAATTGTACTTATTTAAATGCCACTGTTTTGCAAAGTCTTTTCGTCTCTTTCCTCTTTGCCTCCCTAGCCCTTATTTGTCAGTGCTTACATGTCTGGGAAAGGTGGTTTTGGGAAGTACCGCTATTTTTAACATGCATGTTGATGCTATTGCTCTATATTTACATTAGAGATTAGCGTATTTGCCCAGATGCTTGGCAGGTTAACATCTTTGTTCAGCTTTATGATTTATGTTTTCAGCACTGGGAGGTCCGTCATTGACACAATGAAGCTCATATCAATGATCGTAGTTTTCAAAATTTTTTGTGATATTGGAATTTTGGAGAAATTTGCATGCATATAAATTAGATGGTAAAGGTAGAAACGGAGGTTTCAATTATAGGAGTTACTCAGTGCACTTTTTATTCTTAAGCCTAGAGAAAATTCAAGCCATTATTCTGTTGTTGTTTTTTTTTTAAAATAATCCTTTAATTCCTTTAATAAGAAAATCAACGTAATTAAATTGTTGATGGTTAAAATTAAATTCCACTTCAATATTTTTAACCTAGGGACCTTAAGAGTGTCTCAGTGTTTAATTAACTCCGTTGTATAAGGGTGAACAGTCAGAAATATATCCAGGTCATCACAATTGTCAGATGGTTGCTAGGCAACAGGTCTCAGGTTTGGCTGATGCAGGTTTCTCGGCAAAGCTTATAGTGTGAAAAGAAAAACAAATGACATGACACCTGTGTCTCAGTTGTTACGCTTTCTGAAAATGAAGTTGTATTTGGAAGGAAAAAAAGCCTTGACATTTATTATGCACATTGTCTTTCTTCTAAATGTCAGAACTATATCATTTGATAGTGAAGTGATAAGGACAATGAATTAAAATGACAGATGACATTTTATTTCTTTTGTGGTTTTAGATATGGGCCTTTTGCCTAATCCTGTGTTTGTATCTTGTCATCAAGTTAATTAGTTTTCCAAACTCATTATGATTGAAAAGAAACTGCAGATCAAAATTAATGAAATCTAATTAGTTTGAAATATACACTTACCAAGCGATGAAAATGACTTATATTCCATGATTCTTACATAACACTAAAATATGAAGTCTTTGCAAATGACTTGAAATGACTATTACATATTGCTGTGTACTTTGTATTTTCTGTAATATATGCCAGGACAGCATTACATATGATAAGAAAGGCAGAGTGTCCCACGTAATGCCACCTCCTCGTTACACACTCCAGCTATGTGAGCGCTTGTCTTCCTCTCGAACTCTCTTTGGAAGACTAGGTGATGGTTTTTATTTTGGTCAAAGCTGAATTCAGGCAAACGGACCTAAAGGGAAACAGCCAAAATTGTCTATTCGACATTCAGTAAACAAAAGTGTGTTGTTTGATTATTAGTTTTAGGACATATTATATGTATATGTTAAAGCATAGATTTCAGAGATCTGATTCTTACCCCTTAAATGAGTTTTGGTAAACATCATTAAGAAATTTACTTTTGATTAGTCTCATTTTTCATCAGGAAGATGTAATTCAAAATGTAACGAAACAAATACACACACACATACACACACACACACACACACACGTCTAATTGGATGTGGTCTTTCACAAATTAAGATATTTTTCCAGTGAATTTTCATTCTTGGGGATTAGATAAAAACATAGAAAATATGTATTCAAATTCAGCATTTTTACAAAAGAGAATTTTGTCAAGTTTCTATCTAGAATTGTGATTCGGGTACCGCTCTCTGATTTCCACGAGTAGATAACAGAACTTAGGAGAACTCAATTAAAATAAAGTATGTAAACTAGATGAATCAGGTAGAGGTGTACAGTGATGATAGGTTACAAGTCAACTAAAAAAATGCCGTAATTTTGTTCTAAGTCAAACCAAACGTTCTGTTTCTATACCTGATTTCTGTATTTGGTTCACTGAGTAGCTAGATACCTGTTTAGTTATTACAGACTTAAAAAGAAAATGAGACCAGGATGTATTTTCTCTCTTGGGAAAACCACCCAGGAATACCTCTCTATCTTCATGTACCAAATGAGGGTTCCAGAACTCACATGCCTTGTTGGTGACAACATATATCAAACACAAAAAAGGAGTATTTTAAATGATCAAGCATTAAGTTATTGATGAATGCGCCTAACATAAAGAGAAATGGTGGTGGCGCTTATTACGTATTCTCTATGCAGCAGCCTTTAAAATATGTGATTTTGTTCAACGCAAACTGCCCACACTTTCTCAAATAAAGAAAAGACTCAAATAAATACTGTCACCAGGTTTGAGAAATGTTTGAACATGTTATGAGATACGCACATTTAGAAAATCAAGGTTGTTACAAATTGAGGGCTAGATTGCTCCGAAGGTGATTCTGCTTGCAGAGTTGCTCGTATGTCTCTCAATGCAGTTACGATCCATTTTCTTCTTTTTTCTTGTTGACATCCAGTAACAGAGGTGTGTCTGGATAAAAAAAAGTTTTATTTAAAAGGCAAGAAAAACAATTTAAAGATTAGCATAGATGCTTGATGCTTTAATAGGAGTGTCTGGGGATATTTGGGAATTCTCTGTGGTGAATTCACCTTTGTGCATTTCTTCTAGATTCTTCCATGTTGAGGGGAACAGAGGTACTGAGAGAATCAAGCTGAGTAAATCCCACATCCCTTAAATGGCTAAGCACAGTCATCTATTATTTTAATAATGAGAGGTTTATTAGTATTGGAATTGCTTCGAGTCCGACAACTTTCATTGAGTTATTCGATTTCTGATTATCATCCTCTTCCCATCTCATTTCTTGGAAAGATTATCTGTATAGAATTTCATAGACCTTCTAAGAAGACTTTTTAGTCCTAAAAGGAGGTGGAAGCAGAAGAGTCCATTTTGGTAGGTCCGTCCGATCGTGGTATCTCCGTAGGTTTGTGCATAAGGCCCGCTTCGGTGGGGTCCTAATGGGACCTTTCTTCTGAGACTCAGCCTGTGGACATAGTCCTGTAGAAACTGACCCCACGCCAGTGCCGGATAGCAGACAGTCCCGTTCATGGTGTCCGAACCGGGCTCGGAATGTTTGAATGTCACTCCTGCAACGACCGAGAGAAGTGGGTCTAACCAAGTGGCCCGCTCAGCCACGAGCAGGACGAGAGGAGAATTGGAAGACCAGGCAAATGACTCAGAAAACCTTCCGGATGCCCTGGGATTAGCTTACGTTGTCCTTGAAGCAAGTTCGACGACATTCTAATGACGTTAGAATGTGAGGTGTGGGGCAGGAGTGCGCGTGTCAGGGGAGGCTGTCAGGGCACCAGGCCAGGGGAGGGGAAGAAGCAGAGGTGAGCAGGAGGTGGACGCTTATTTGTTAAGTGCCCGCCACTCCGTGGGCACGATGCTAAGCGCGCGTTATCCCACGTCACCTTTGTCACTCCGCAGGGTGGGGGGGGGTCGTCTTCAACAGACAGGTGAGAAAAAAGCGCCAAGAACCGCGAGGAGCCCCGTGACCCACAGAGGGTCATCCACGGGTGGCCGACAGAGAAGGCGCCGGGACTCAGGCTGCTGTGCGTGTGAGACCCGTGTTCGCAGCTGCACCTGCAAGGGGCCCCGCACCTGTGGCCGAGGAGCCCTCTGTCACGTTCCTCATTTTACGGCTTCCCGGTGGGCGCCGAGGGAGGAAGCCCTCCGGGACCCGGGGCCAGCTCTAGGAAACAGTCCCCTTCGCGGTGGTTAGGTGCCGACGCGGGTCTCGATGGAGGCCAAGGCCTGGCCGACGTTAGGTCCGAGGCTTACGTGGCGGGTGTCCGTGACAGAGGACAGCCTGAGGGTGTTCGTTGGAGCACGGGACAGATGCTGGAGTTGGGAGCACGCCTCGGCGGGGAGGATCGCTTCGAACGGTGCTTCCCACTCGTTCTCGGGAGCGCTGACTCGCAGGAGGACAAGAGGCCGGGCTTTCATGACGGACCCGCCCCATACACATACCTTTATTGAAAATGCTTTGCCTTAACGACGTGCGACACATGATCTTATGCATGTCCTCTCACCCCAGTTCACGCCCTGACAGAACATTCTGCCACTCGAGACAGAGCTGCTGGAGAGCCACTGCACTGACGCCCTAACCCGCCGTGGTCCACGACTGACCGTTCGGAGATTCCCGAGCGGAGGGTGGACGTGAAGCTCAGAGAATGTCACTTGGAGCTGTGAACCTGGGCTAAGAGCGTAAGTGCCCCGTGGCCAGGCGAAAAGTGGGGGTTGGGGGGCAGCGTGCGGTTGTGCTCGCGCAGGGGAGCAGAAGGCGTGGAGACCCTGGGTTGGGAAGAGATGTGGTGAGTTCCAGGAAAGGGGACACGTCGCTGGATGGCAGGGCGACACGCAGCTCAGAAGCGACGCGTGCCACGTTGACAAGGGGTGTTAGGCGGATGGGTTTGGAGGTGACTTGATCGGACGGTCTTCGTGAGGAGCCCAGCTGGAAGGCGGGCAGCGCTGAGGGGGGCAAGGGCGGAGGTCAGACGGGCGGGAGGCGGGCCCGGCGGCTGGGCGCACACACGGGCAGCGCGGAGCAGGCCCGAGCGGTGGACACACGTCGGAAACGAACCTCAGCGCCTCCGCCGATGGGCCGCTGTGGAGAGCCGTGGCGGGAAGGGTGCGTGTCCGAGGACCGAGCTTCTGGGACCGCTCACGTCGGAGCGTCGTCGCCCGTGGCAGACGCTTTTCTAAGCAATGTATCTGCTACGTGTGGCTTTCAGACATTTTCCTGAACGTCACCCACGTGAAGAACTCCGTTTCATGCCGTCGTGTACCCACGCTTTTTGATCAAACAGCCCCTCTCAGATGCCTGGCTTCGCAATCCAGTCAAGGCCAGTGCTGTCACTTGAATAAGGAGAATGGAGAAGTCTGTGTTTTTGGGCGAAATGGCGGGTGGGATGGGGGTGTTGATGGGTTTGATTGGATGCCGTGACCTTGAGATGGCTCTGTGCACCTGAGCTCGGAAGAATCGTTTGGGCTATGGGGACAATCATTTGGGCGGGATCGCGGCACCGACAGAAACGGAAGCCTGTCACTGACGGAGATCATCGGGCTGTGAAAACAGTGACCGGAAAGCGAGGTGTCGTTCGCAGCCTCGTGCGCATCAAACACTAGGGGCCACGTCGGGCGCAAGAGCTGCCACAGGAGGCTGAGGACGCGGCCCGCGACACGAGGACATCACGGGTCACAGCGCTGAAGCCTCTGTTGGCTTGTTTGTGACGTGGTGCGTGGGCAGCGAGGGCGGCCCACTGTATCGAGTACCCCTGCGAGGTCAGCAGTGCAGAAGGTTTTCGGGTGGCGGTGACACACGGATGTCAAGTGTTTTCTGGAGCCACTCTAGGATCACCCAGACTGAAGGGAGAACATGGGGTGTTGATACTTCCCAGAGGTGACAGGCAGGGGGAATTGGGAACGAGAAAGGACTTTCACGCCCATCTGTCATGGGTCCCCGGATGTCAGTGCAGCTTGCAGTGACTGTTTTCTTCACTTCTAAGTGGACAAGGGGGTAGGAAGAGCGCAGGCCAGCAGGTGGGTGGAAGGTACCAAGAGGCCCTTGCCCTTGGCCCCTTTGCCTGTAATGTGGTGGCGAGATTTGGGGTCACCACTGTGACTGCCAACAGGATGCGGGGTTTCCAGGTCCCACCCCTCGCTGACTGGGATGTGACAGGCGGGAAAGCACGCCGAGGTGACAGACGCCAGCACCCTCCCCGTCAGCCAGGCTCCGGAATGCGCCGTGTAACTGCGATCCCCTCGCGAGGCCCTCGATTTAATGAGGAGCTGCTCCGGTGAGAGGGCGACTTTGCGGGCCCGCTTCTGAAACGCGTCTAAGGCCCCGTTGGGCGCGTAGATTTTATCTATTATTAAATGCATTGATTTGCATGTAAGATGGGTTTTTCATTTTCAATTGCTTCTTCATAAAAAAATGTCTAGAAGTGACGCGTTGAGTAAAGTTCCATATTATGCAAAGCAATCTTTTTTTTTTTTTTTTTTTTAAATATATAAACCAAAGTGTTCTGATGAATTCCCGGAGGATCATGTGGTCTCTTTATTTACAGTCATCAGAATTTATGCTGTTCTCAGAAATTATACCTTATTACATGGTTTATTTTTTTTAATGCTAAAGGTGTTATCTAATTACACTATAATTAAGTGTAATTTATCAAATAGAAATAAAGACAAAACCAGTAATCAGAGGCTCTTCCTCCAGTCATGGATATTCAGTGGAGGTCTGTCATTTAATTAGTTTGCCAGTGTTTACTCTGGGACAAGTGGTGCAAAATTGTCATCACTTTTCCATTCATCGTCTGGCGTGCTGGCGTTCATTTGCATAGCTACACAATGCCAGTCATTACCCTCGTCACAGAGCCCTGCGGTGCTCCAGGGAGCGGGGACGAGAGCGCGATTTATGGTGGAGGGAGAGCGTTCCTTTTCGGGGGCGCTGATGCTCCCGGAAGCCTTCTGGTCTCAGGTGCGGCCCCGGCTCCAAGAACAGGGGCTCCGTTTACTCCCCACACAGCGTGGGTCACGGGGGGCTGGGCCCTCATTCTCACCCTCCCCCCACAGCAGGAGGGGCGACTAACGCTGCAGACGCTCGGCAGTGGGGGGCAGAAGCCTTCTTCAGAGTTGTTATGGGGTGTGCTCCCCCAGAAGCGTGTGTGTGTGATGTGGGTATGTGTGTGTATGCGTGTGTGCGTGTGTGCGTGCGTGTGTGTGTGGTGTGTGTGTGTATGCGTGTGTGCGTGTGTGTGTGGTGTGTGT
>PVJL010008230.1:0-27963 GCA_004026885.1 Lyroderma lyra
CAGCCCTACTTAATACATAGAAACAAATACAGGGAGGCAGCCAAAATGAGGAAACAAAGAAACATGTCCCAAATGAAAGAACAAAACAATGCTCCAAAAACAAACTAAATGAAATGGAGACAAGCAATCTACCAGATGCACAGTTCAAAACACTGTGAGTATGTTCAGTGAACCTATGGGAAGAAAAGATTAGCTCAGTGAGGACTTCAGCAAAGAGATAGAAAACATAAAAATCCCAAAGAGGCTCAGACCAGGACACATCATAATTAAAATGGCAATGGTTAAAGACAAAGAGAGAATCATAAAAGCAGTGAGAGTAAAGCAGTTAAGCAGTTAGAAAAGCAGTTAAGGAGCTCCCATAAGACTGTCTGTCAGCTGAGTTCTCAACAGAAACTTTGCAGACCAGAGAGATTGACAGAGAATATTCAAAGTGATGAAAAGCAAGGACCTACAACCAACAATACTCTACCCAGCAAAGCTATCATTTAGAATTGAAGGACAGATAAAGAGCTTCTCAGACAAGAAAAAGCTAAAGGAGTTCATCACCACCAAACCAGAATTACATGAAATGTTAGAGGGACATCTTTAAGAAGAAGATGAAAAAATATTTAAAAAGTAAGAATAAAAATGGCAATAAGTACATATCTATCAAAAATTACTTTAAATAGGGCTAAATTAAATGCTCCAATCTAAACACATAGGGTAGATGAATGAATGAGAAAACAAGACCCTTACATATGCTGCCTACAGGAGATTCGCTTCAGATGGAAAGATACAAACACAGACCAAAGGTAAAAGGATTGAAAAAGATATTTCATGAAAGTGGAAAACAAAGAAAACAACAACAACAAAAAAGCTGGGCTAGCAATACTTATACCAGACAAAATAGACTTTAAAAGCTATAATATAACAAGGGACAAAGAAGGACCTAGTAATTTCACCTCAAGGTATTTATCCAAAGAAATGCTAATTCAAAAAGACATATGCATTCATATGTTCATTGCAGCATTATTTACAATAGCCAAGATATAGAAGCAACCTAAGTGTCCATCTATAGATGTATGGATAAAGAAGTGGTATATATATGCAATGGAATATTACTCGGCCACGAAAAAGAATAAAATCTTGCCATCTGCCACAACATGGATGTAGAACCTAGAGGGTATTATGCTAAGTGAAATAAGTCTGTGAAATCTAAAAAAATAAAGGGAAAAAAACAGAAATAAATTCATAGATACAGAGAACATTTTAATGGTTGCCAAATGGGAGGGGACTTGGAGGGAGCAGTGAAAAATGAGAAGTGATTGAGAAGTAAAAATAGGTAGTTACAAAATAGTCATGGGGATGTAAAGTCATAAAGAATATTGTAATAATTATGTATGGTGTCAGGTGGGTACTAGATTTATTGGGCTGATCACTTAGTAAGTTACATAAATATAGGTAATATTGTATGTAAACTATAATTGAAAAATTATTTTTTAAAATGGGGTGGACTAAAACTTATGCTCTGCTTCAAGGGTCACTTAGGAACCATAGGACAATCATATCATGCCTCAGCAGACCTTAAACTTAGAGTATACAAGGAAGCTCCATAAAGACTGATTGAGTGGCAAGAATAGCTCCTAGTACAGGCATTCAATAAATGTTCGGTGAATTGCTAAATTTAACAAGTCCCATTCTAAAGTTGCCTTTTCTTTTAAATCCCATCAGAATTCTAAAACTAGGAGTGGGGGTGGGAGGGAGCGGATATTATCAACTGCATGTGAGTAAAAAAAAGAATTCCAAATTAGAGCAAAACTAAACTGAAATGTCTGGGAAAATTAGGGTAGAGGGAAACGACCATATGTCAACTTGTTAAATTGGTCCTCAAACAATATGAGATATAGCTTAATAAAATAAAAAAAAAAGAGGCAGAAAGAAAATAGTGCCATTTAAACAGACCAAAAACAGTTACTAACCAGAGTAAAGCTGATTTTAGCTACTTACAAAACCATAACTCATTTTAGTCTCGGGTAAGTCTTACTATATAAATGTTGTATTTCCAAGTGAAAAACAACTTTCCAAATTCTATAGGTGACATATTACATCATACAGAAGCTGCACCCCTGGAAACAATTTTAGGGCTCCATTGCATCTTTATTGTTTACAATTTCAATATTCTAATAACATAAATAGCATTTTGCTCCCAATAGAAACACCTTTTTACTGTGGTATGCACCTTTGCAAAGGCAGATGGCTCTGCTGCACAACATGATTACATATACGATTACCTACATCACAAATATTTTCAAAATCGAAACTGCTAAGCTTTCTTGCCTGTCACTTTTTCTTATGCTGTCTCCATAGCAACCTGCCTCCCCTCCCCCAGAGACAAAGAAAACACAGAAGACATCTTTAAATTGGCATAAATTAGAGACAAATTCTTTATTTAATCTGATACACAGCTTACTCTAATGATAATCATACACCAGAATTATGCAGAAATAATAATATAGTTCATAAAAATGAACCACTATAAACAGACCTCTCTGTTTACATTCGATGACAGCATAATTATAAAATATGGCATGCAGTTTTCTATCACCATTGCCCTCATCCCCTTCTTATCATCCTCTGTAATCATGCCATCCCTCCTCCCAGTGCATATTGCCCCCCACACCTTTTCCTCGAAATGAGCCAGGACAGGCCCTGCCTCTGGTGCCCAAGGGCTCATGGACAACTCTCACCTCCTACAAAAGCAGAGCTCAGCCAAATACAGGTGTGACAAGGTGGACTACAGTCATGAAACAGACTTACTAACCCACGTGCAAGCTCATGGCCCAGAAAAGGGCAGAAAAGGTGTTAGGAATTACCTCAATTAACTTTGATATTGGTACTGGGACAGCATGTGCAAGAGTTACGTCACTTCTTGGTCCCTCTTTTCACAAATCCTCTACTTCATGACCCTGCCAAATCCCTCTAATAACATACAACACTGAATGGGATCTCCAGGTAGGGAAGGCCTGCCTTACCCTCCCATTCACACATGTTCAGTTCATAAATTATCCAAAGAGCCACAGTAGAGGCCAAAAGAACAACCCCAAGGTCCCAACTACCTATTAGCCTTCAAACACGTTCTAAAAGGTAAACATGATAATCTCAGTA
Source organism: Lyroderma lyra (assembly GCA_004026885.1). NCBI lineage: Eukaryota > Metazoa > Chordata > Mammalia > Chiroptera > Megadermatidae > Lyroderma > Lyroderma lyra. The sequence continues at coordinate 3,145 of PVJL010008230.1, forward strand.
TCACAGGGAGCTGAGAAAAACATACATCTACGTTTTTTTCTTTTAAGTAAACAAATAAAACACAACCCTACAGCTGGTTCTGATGGAAAACAGGAAGGAGCAAGGAGAAAATTTCAGCTTGACGTCCCAGAGTGTTACACACACACATGTGCACACATACACACACACACACACACACACCTGCAAAGCAGAGCATTTCACCTGCTTTCAGTGAACTGCCTGGGAGGCAACACAAAAGAGGACAGCCCTCACCCCACCCAGAGAGCAAGAAACACAACAGCGCCACAGAGCCGGACGAACATGGGCTATGCTTTCCCATGCATGAGAAATGTGCCCTTCTCTGCCCCCAAGTTATTTCTGTTGGAAGCACACTCATATAAGTTGCTCTATTTTTAAAGTTAAGCTTCCAAAATTATTTCATTGGAACATAATAAAGCCTTTAGCTTGGCCATCCAGTTTACAGAAAATACAGGGAATCAAGAAACAAGTTAAATGACACCACCAAAAAAATGACCTGACAAGTCCAGAATGTGGGACATTCTACAAAACAACTGGCCTAATATCTTCAAAAGGTCAATGCCTTGGAAAACAAAGTTGGGGAGACTGTTCTAGAACAGTTGTACTCAAACAGGACCAGTTTGCCCACCAGCGGGCACTTGGCAATATCTGGTGAAGATTCTGGTTGTCACACAGAGGCAGGTGGTCTCACTAGCATCTAGAGGGTGTAGGTCAAGAATGCTGCTCAACACATGCTTTACATGCACATCTGAGGAGCAGGAGGGCTGCTGAGAAACACTGGCCCAGAAGAAGAGAGATTAAAGGGGCAGAATGATGGAAAGCAATGAGTGAACCTAAGTATAACAAAACCTACAAAAAGATTTTTAAGGGAAAATTGGAAAACCCAAATGTGGATCTTAATATATGATACTGATAATGTCAGGAAATTCTTATTAGTTCTCTTAGGTAGAAAAACAATATTATAAACGAATGCCTTTGTTCTTCAAAGATATAAGCTGAATTACTAAAGATGAAGCTACATAATATCTGCAAAAAAAACCATTTCATGGTTCATCCAAGACAGACAGATAGACAGACAGCTATATAAAAGGAAAAGGCAAATGTGGCAAATGAATAGTTGAATACAAGTGATGAAGATATAGGCATTCACTGGATTTTTCTTTTTTTAATTATTTTTTTCAGTTACAGTTGACATTCAATATTACTCTATATTAGTTTCAAATGTACAACATAGTGCTTAGACATTTATATAATTTATGCAGTGATCCCCCCAATTAGTCTAGTACCTACCTGGCACTATACTAACATTGCAATATTATTGACTGTATTTTCTATGGTGTACTTTATATCCCCATAACTATTTTCTAACTACCAATTTGTATTTCTTAATCCTTTCCATTTTTTCATCCAGCTCCTCAAACCCCTCCCTTCTGGCAACCATCATTTTGTTCTCTGTATCTATGAGTCTGCTTCTGTTTTGCTTGTTCATTAATTTTATTCTTTAGATTCCATATATAAGTGAGATCATCTGATATTTGTCTTTCTCTATCTGACTTATTTTACTTAGCATAATACCCTCTAGGTCCACCCATGTTGTCACAAATGATAAGATTTCATTCATTTTATGGGAGAGTAATATTCCATTGCAGATATGTACCACTTCTTTACCCATTCATCTATTGATGGGCACTTTGGTTGCTTCCATATCTTGGCTATTGGAAATAGAGCTTCAGTAAATATAGGGGTACACATATATTTTCAAATTAGTGCTTTGGATTTCTTTGCATAAATATCTAGGAGTAGAACTTCTGGGTCATATGGTAGTTCTAGTTTTAGTTTTTAAGGAACCTCCAAACTATTTTCCATAGTGGCTGCACCAATTTACAATCCCACTACAGTGCACGAGTGTTCCCTTTTCTCCACGGCCTCACCAATACTTGTTGTTTGTTGATTCATTGATAAAAGCCATTCTGAAAGGTGTGAGGTGATATCTCATTGTGGTTTGCATTTCTCTGATGGTTAGTGACATTGAGCATCTTTTCGCATGTCTATTGGCCATCTGTTTGTCTTTTTGGAGGAATGTCCATTCAGGTCCACTGTCCATTTTGTAATTGTGTTTGTTTGTTTGTTTGTTTGGTGATGAGTTGTATGAGTTCTTTACAAATTTTGGATATTAACCCCTAATCAGATGGTGAATATCTTCCCCCATTCAATAGGATGTCTTTTTGTCTTATTGGTAATTGCCTTTGCTGTGCAAAAACTTTTTAATTTGATATAGTCCCATTTGTTTATTTTTTTCTTTTATTTCCCTTGCCTGAGGAAATACATCAGAAAAAAATATTACCAAGAGCAATGTCTGAAAGTTTACTACCTATGTTTCCTTCCAAGAGTTTTATGGTTTCAGGTCTTGCATTTAAGTCTTTAATCCAAGTTCAGTTTACTCTTGCATGTGGTGTGAGGAGGTGGTCCAGTTTCATTTTTTTTTTCATGTATCTGTCCAGTTTCTGCATCACCATTTATTGAATAGACTCTCTTTACCCCCACTGTATATTCATGTCTCTTTTGTCATAGATTAATTGGCCATATACGTGTGAATTTATTTCTGGGCTCTCTATTCTGTTCCATTGACCTGTGTGTGTTTTTATGCCAGTACCATCCTGTTTTGATTATGATAGCCTTGTAGTATAAGAAATATAGGTAGCTTGGTCCTTAAATTTTTTTTCTTCTTTCTCAGGATTGCTCTGGCTAATCAAGGTCTTTTGCAGTTTGATATAAATTTTAAGATTATTTGTTCTAGTTCTGTGAAAAATACCAGTGGTATTTTGATAAGGATTGCACTGAATCTATAAATTGTCTTCAGCAATATGGGCATTTTAACAATATTAATTCTTCCTATCCATGAGCATTGTATATGCTTCCATTTATTTGTATCTTCTTCAATTTCTTTCTTCATCATCTACTAGTTTTCTGAGTACAAGTATTTTACCTCATTGGTTAAATATATTCCTAGGTATCTTTTTAGACAAATGAAATTGTTCTCTTAATTTCTCTGACAGTTAATTATTGCTGTATGAAAATGCAACTGATTTCTGAATATTAATTTTATATCCTGTTATTTTATCAAATTCATTTATCAGTTCTAATAGTTTTTTTGATAGAATTCTTGGGGTTCTCTATATATAGTACCATGTCACCTGCAAATGAGAACAGTTTTACTTCTTCCTTTCCTGTTTGGATACCTTTTGTTTCTTTTTCTTGTCTGACTGCTATGGTTAGGACTTCCAATACTGTTTTGAATAAAAGTAATGAAAGTGGGCATCTTTGTCTTGTTCCTGATATTAAGGAGAATACTGTTAGCTTTTCCCTGTTGAGTATGAAGATAGCTGTGAATTTGTTGTATATGACCTTTATTATGTTGAGGTATGTTTCCTCTATTCCCACTCTGTTGAGTGTTTGTATAATAAATGGATACTGGATTTTGACAAATGCTTTTCTGCATCTATTGATTTTATTATATAATTTTTACCTTTTGTTTTGTTTATGTGGCATACATTAATTTATTTGTGGATATTAAGCCAACCTTGCATCCCAGGAATAAATCCCATTTGACCATGGTGCACAAACTTTTTAATGTATTGCTTAATTCAGTTTGCTAGTATTTTCTGGAGGATTTCTGCATTTTCATGTCCATCAGGGATATCAGCCTACTATCTGGTTTGGGAATCAGGTTAATAGTGACCTTGTATAAAGAGCTGGGGAGTTTTCCCTCCTCTTGAATTTTCTGGAATAGTTTGAGAAGGATAGGTGTTCTTTTTATGACTGGTAAAATTCACCTGTGAATCCATCCGGTCCAGAACATTTGTTTGTTGGCAGTTTTTTTATTACTGATTTCATTTCATTAGCATTTCGTTTCATTATTACTGATTTCATCAGTAAGTTGAGATTTTCTGTTTCTTATTGATTCAGTCTTGGAAGATGTTCCTCCAGATTCTCAACCCCCACACACAGGTGTGGGGCAGGCCCATTTCATGGCTCCACCTCTCCTACCAGTCTTGACATGGCTTACTCTTTATACACGTAGTTATGGAACTTCTGTTCAGCTAGACTTCAGGCTCTCGAGGTTGATTATTCTGTAATTTAGTTGTAATTTTAATGTGGTCACAGGAAAAGGCAAGCACAGCATTTACCTACTCTACCATCTTGGATCCTTCCAGCACTAGATTTTTCTTTCAACTTTTCTTCTTGTATAAAAAATGTTTATCACAAAAGTTGGTGGGAGGTGGAAATTCAGGCCTTTTATAAATGGCCTTCTGAAATTTTCAGAAATGTGGAATACTCTTATTTTACTTTCAGAACATTTTCCTACATGTTGATATTTGTGTATTTGACTACCATGTAGGCACTCTGCTGGGTGGCCCTGCACTGCACACATCAGCCCCCTTCCCTCAAGATACTTACAGTCTATAAAAGGAACAAGACATGATGGAGGAAGTTACACACCCACAGGAGGGAGATAATGCTATCAGAGTTCAGGGATGTCTGTATAGATAAACAGGACCAGGAAAAGCTTCATGGAAGAGATGGCACTTCTTCCAGGATGGGCAGAAGGTAGACATGTGAACCAACAGAGGGAACTCCTAGGTCATAGGGTGGGAAAGTCTGGGTGAGCCCAAAAGCATACACAGAGTAATTGTGCTGTTTGTCCCAAAGTCATACAAAGCTGATGGGCAGGAGGCAGTCACTGAGGCCCCACATGCAGGCTGTGGGACTGGAGTAACTCTATTCAGGAGGCAATGAGGAACACAAACTTTTGAACATAGAAGCGACTTGAAGAACAAGACTCCAGCAATGATGCAGTGATTGTCTGGCCGTGCTACACTCATGCAGGCATAAGGAACACCCGGCAGTGAAACCAGTCATTGCACAATAGATTAGCTCAAATGACTAGAAGTGCTTCTGCATCTGCACTACAGTCTGTGGCATCCACCAAGGAAGCCACTTCTAGCCTCTTAATTATAGTGATGCGTCTGCCCTTTTCAGATGCTGTCTCTCAGCTTTCTGAAGAGGCTCACACATTTCTCTTCACCTCTCCTTGCATTCCCATGGAGTCAACATGCTCCTTGACAAATGAAGGCAAGAGCAGATTAGGAGTAAGATGCAGGCTAGCTGCAGGCAGAGCCCAATGCCCTACTCCTGATTAGAGAAACCCTTGCCACCCAGACAGCCTCTTCCCTTGTAATCACTGCAAAACTACCAGTGGGGCCTGTGCCCCTAGAGACACCAGTTAGGACAAGATGGGACTCCCATCACGTACCATGGTAAAATGATGTTCTCATTTCTTTCATGTAACCTACATCAAGACCAGGAAATGCACTAATGATCCAAGCAGCTGTTATTTCTATGAATTCTGCAACAAAGGCTTAAAGTTTGGCCCATCCCTGAGAGTGGGGCCGTCATGCCCCTTCGCTGACGTTTGTGCAAGAGTCTAAAAGCAGTGTGCATTTGGAAAGGATTGTCAGTAGCCCCAGAGGCAGGTGCTATCTTGTGGCTTTTATAGATGGGGAAATTGAAGCCAGGGGAGAGCGTGCTTACCCAATGCTGTTTGCTGCTTGGTTCAACCAGGATCCAGGGTCACAGGACTAGGCCCCATGCTCCACCTTCTGGGCTCTGAAGCCATGGTTCTCCCTTTTCTAAAAACAATCACTGCTGATTGAAAAAGGGGAGGAAGGAAGAGGCAGAGGAAGGGGCTGGGGGAGTAAAAGGCTGTGCTGATCATTAAACAGCTACTCAGGCACATGAGGAAAGGGCACAACGCCAGGGACACAGGGAGAAAACAAAACTAAAAGGAATAAATCAAATTCATCCAATTACAGCTTCACATCAGGAAACCTTGCTTAGATGGTGGAAAGCCCCTAGAGCAACTCAAACACAATCACCAGAGATTTTCATTATCAACCTCTCTTTTAAAGGGGTTCAGGATCTGCCTTCACTAGACCTGAAAAACAGGTGATGCTCAAGTCTCCTGGGGCCACAACAGGCTGGAATGCTCGAGCAGCCTTGTGGATGCTGAGACCAGACCAGGGCTGTGTCCTCACCGTGAGGTCTGCAGGAGGGCTCAGCCTGACCCTGTGTAGTCAGGGATACAAGGGATGGGGAGGGGGCTGTTTTCTTGCCCTCAGTTTTGTCTCCAAGCTTTAAATGTGTCCATGTATTCTGTCCCATGAGTATGAGTGAGAGGAGGAAGTTATCACCTTCCCTGAATGATCAAATGCTGGTAGGTCGAGGCCTCCTCCCAGGGAATGTCTCTGTGCCCATTCTGAGCCTCCTCACAGCAAACCCAGCCAGGCCTCAAGGTAAATCCAAATGTGCCTGCAGTCACCATTTATATCCCTTATTTTCTCTGGATATATAGCCAATGATTTTCATTAAAACTTTTGCTTCTCAACCAATCTTTTTTTTTTTATTTTACGTACCCGTAGTATTGATTTCAAATACATTAGATGAATTGGGATACTGGCTGCCTGGGGACACAGGACATAATCTGCTAGGAGGGCAATGCTTTCCCATATAAAACACATGAAGAGATCCACTGAGCAGCATTTATGCTTAGACCTTTTGTCACTTTGGCTGCACTCTCTGAGCAGTATGTAACCTTGTCATTCCAGTCGCCTCAGCTTTGCGGGCTGAGATGAGGAATCTGTGAACAGATCGATTTTACTCATGAAATTACATACACAGAGGGTGCCAAAAAATGTATACACATTTTAAGAAAGGAAAAACTGTATTAAAATTGTAATACTCAATATATACCAATAACAAAAGATGAATACAAGTCACATTTGACTTCTGCAATTACAACAGGCGCTCGAAGTAGTTACCGTCAGCGTCCAGACACTTCTGATTACAGCGAACTACCTCTTGAACAATGCTGTCCAAAGTGTCCATTTGTATGGCTGTGCATGCTGTTTCAGTTTCTTCCTGAAGTACCACCAGCACAGCCCATTTTCTATGGTACAACACATCCTTTAAGGTCACCCGTGGTAGAAGTCAAGGGATGGTACGTCAGGAGAACGTGGTGGAAACTCAAATAACATTCTGTAATTTCAAATACCACTTGAAAATAGTCTTGCACTCTTTGAATGACAACCATGCTTCTGCCATTTTCTTTGACTGTCCTGCCTGTCACATGGTGACACTAGCATTCATTTGATTAATGCCATCTTTTGAGCGAATGTCATACTACACATTGCTATCGTAATTCAACTCAACTTCAAAAAGTAATACATAGAGAACATCTCTTAAAATGTGTGTACATTATTTTGGCACCCCGATATATGCTGAAGGCCATGATGTGAAAGGCCCAGGAGCGTACACGGAGCACACGCTCAGACCTTAAAACTCAAAGGTGAGATAATGGTGGGTAGGCTCAGGGAGGACCAGCCTGGGTGTGGGTGAGAGGCCAGTACTCAGACCTGAGAGGGAGGAGCAGCAGAAGCAGCCAACGTGCAGGCAGGAAGTGGAGGCCTAACGCCTAGCACTTGTCCCTGTGTGTACAGTACACAGAGCAAAATCAACGCGGAGCAGTGCTGGGCATGTTTGCGGGAAGTTTCAAATACGGGGCCAATGAGTGTGCATTGTGTACAGTGAGTTTTGAAGTGTGGAAAAGACAAGAGTAAAGCATCGTTTGAGGACCTTGCAGTTGTGTGAAGGGTGGATTAGCAAGAAGGCAAGTAAAGGCTGGGCCAGTGCAGCAATCTGATGCAGAATGGGAGGGAAAGGAGGTAAGAATGGAGAGAATGTAGGACAGGCATGCAGCCTTGGCTCACACGTGGTCCTGCCCACCTCCCCAGGACTGGTAGATCCTTAAACCTCTCCCCCGCACACCTCACGTCTTCTCCTGACACCACCTGTCTTCAAAGGTACCCAGGCTGGGGTTAGGCTTGTGTGGCCCTGCGCAACTGGCGGGGTGGGGGTGGGGGGTACTGGGCAGCTATGAGGGTCTGCACTGTCCCAAAGCAAATAGAAAATCCATGGCAGGCCAAGAAACCACGGAGAAGGAAAAGGCTTTTCTCCTCCTCTCTGAACAGAGGGCCCTGATTTTCATTCTTCTCTGGGCCCTAAAGGACCTGATTATATAGTGGGTACATAGAGGCGAGAAGGGGCAGCACAGAACCAAGCATTATAGCAGATGAAATGCACAGAAAGGCGTGTTCACCAACAGGGCAGAGGGTCAGGGAGGAGTTCCCCACTCTGCCGGGAGGCTCGTGTCCCAAGTTCCCTCTGGGAAGTGGCAGCATCTCCAGGCAGAGAGCGGGCAGGAGGCAGCTGAAACAGCAGGGCTGCAGACATAGGCCAAAGAGGGGACTCAGAGCCACAGACCCAGCAGGCATGGGGGCCGGAGCCACAACAGGGACCAGGAGGGCTGCAGAAGAGCCAGGAAAGATGAGGAGGGTGATCTATGGGGACAGGTAGGCTGCCATCAGCTATGGGTGTCTATGAAGACTCCTGAGCAAACTGACTGAACCTACAAGCAGACTTTCTGTAAAACCCAAGTCCACTCATGCACACAAGACCCCCCTCAGAGGTTGTCTGTGCAGAGAGCATGTTCTGGAGTTTTTCTTTTTATTCTGTTCTCTTGTAAACTGGAAATGGCTATACTCACAGGTCTTAAGAGGATGTGGAGACAATATATAATATTCTACCCAACTTGGCTGGGCAACTACCCTACAGTCTCTTTAAAGAGAGATACTGGTTCTCAGCCTCAGCACTGGTGACATTTCTCTGTGGTAGAGACTGTCCTAGGCACTGTAGATGCCAGTGGTCTCCACCTACTAGATGCCAGTAGTACGCCCTTTAGCTGTGATGACCAAAACTGTCTGCAGACATTTCCACATGTCTCCTGACGGGGCACACAATGAAAGGCTGCTCTCCCCAACTTTGGGAGGTAGCCATTTTGCCACCTCCTCCCAACACACCCCTAGCTCACTGAGTTTTATTTTTAGATTATCTGTCGCATAGATGTTTAAAGTAATCCCAGTCTTGCACTGTTGAGAATTTATTCTTTAGAGCCATAAATTTCACTGCTATGCATACTATACCGCAGCTATAATCTCCCAGGGTGTAGATCACAGATGTGTTTTATTTTTTCATTTATAACACATGCAGTCAATGTCACTTACAGTCCCAGAAGGTCCTTGATGTGACCATTCCAACCATCCAGGAGGTGCCTCCAAGTGTGCTGTTCAGGGATGGAGAGACGACACATGCCAGCTATAGGGCTCCCCACCCCTGAGCACGCCGTGAGACGGGAGCTGACCCCACCACGCACAGCCTGAAAGCCAGAGAAGCTAACAGGGCTGCTGACCCACTGGTGGGGGAGCTGAACTTACCTGCAGCCACACTGGAAACCTGCCCCTCACTCCTTACAGGTCCCAACCTCATGAAAAACCTCAACCTCCCCTATCTCACCGATCCCAAATAAGTGAGGTTGTCAGCTGGGGCACCTACGTACGAGGGCTGTCTGAAAAAACATCCAGCCATAAACACCTCTATTTTTCATATGACAGGATGGGATACTTTCCGGACAGCCCTCATAATCCATGGGACCAGCACAAAATGCAAGTGCAGGTCCTTTGTGCAAATAGCAGAAAAGGGCACTTTTTCTTCTTTGTTACTCACCCGATCTGTCATGTTTTTATTTGCTGTTTCATGCCGCCTCCTCAGGCAAGGGAGCTAGGCAGGGCCAGTGAAGAGCCCGGAAGGCACCAGCCACCTTTGGACTCTGGGCAGGGGTCCTGCGGGTGACAGTAACAGCAGGGAGTAGCCATCCTGGGGTGGCAGGATCACATGGGAACCCAGGTGCCAACTCCCCAACATGCTCACTATCCCACTGTACCTCAAAAACAGCAATCAAAGATAAGCTTATTAAAAATATTAAGACAGCAACCGCAAGCATTAAACCTTAAGGAGATCTCGGGTCCCCTTGAAGGCCTGCTGCTCAGGTACCAACCACAGGCAGGTTGCTTCAAGGAGCACCTGTGCATACGTGGTCATCTGAGTCCCAAGGCACCTTCACAAACAGGATCTCATTGCTCCTGGGAGAAGAGCTTCATCCTCCTGCACTGACCATGAAGAAACACAGGGTCCAAGAAGCCACACCACCCCGAGGATACAGAGCTTGCAGGTAGCAGGGGCAGGACAGAACCGCACATGGTCCGGCCCACCCCTTCCAAACCACCGCTACTCCGCCCGCTGCAGGCCAGGCAGAGTCGTGGGCTCTGAGAGCCCGCACCGGACCAGGGAAGCGCAGAGACCCTGCACGGTTCAAATCCTACCTCTTCCTTGGAAAAGGTCTCGACTCACCTTAGTGTACTCATGGAACTGAGGGGAAGGAGTGGCACCTGCTTTTAGGGGCACAGTGAAGGCTGAGTATGAATTCATGCAAAGACTTGGCATCAGCACCACAGAAGCCCTGGTGGTTAAGTGGGAGCCAGTTACATCGGCCTCTGCACGCCTGTTTCCAGGGTCTCAGAGGACATTTGTCTGAGCTTACCATGCCTCCATGCAAGAATTCCCCCACTGGGGTCATGTCCCCAAAATTAGGGAGTCAGACTCTAAGTTGCAATCGGTCCCATTTGAACCTTGGTTTTCAGTCTTACTTGGCCACAGAGGACCTAGAGGGTGTGTGGTGCCACTTCTTCTACCCCGCAAGGACAAACTCTCACACACATCAGTACAAGGTTCACACCAGGATATACACCAGTCACTGCACCCAGACCTAAGCTGCCCGGTTCAGGAAACAGTCATTCAATCACAAGACAGCGATGTTCCTGGAGCTATGAGCTGGGTCCTGTAAGCACTGTCCAAATCCAGTTCCACTACCTAGGGCCACCCTCACAAGGGGACAAAGCCACGACCTCCTTAGTATGTGTTCTAAGGAGCTGGTTCTAGATACCCCCAAACAGATTAGAAAAGAATGTCTTGTCCCTGTCCCCAGCAGGGCTGCTCCAGGCCAAAGTCTGCATGCCACAGGATTAAATGACAGTGAATGCCAGGGGCAGGACCCAGACCATGGGGGTCAAGATGACAGAGCTGTGAGCCAGCCCAGGCAAACCAGGGAGACAGTGGGTGCAAGAAGATTAGGAAGCTATCCACAGCCTGGGGACAGACTCTACCATCACGCCATCTCAGAGGTGGCCCTGTGATGGTCTCAGTGACTGACCACCCCAGAAGCCTGAATTTTACCTGCATAACAGCTTCCTTTCTTGCTTCTATGCCCCTTATTCCGCCATCTGACACAGCCTCTAGCATGGACAAGATTCCAAATATCCAGCTCAACCTTGACTAACCAACTGTGTCACCTTGAGTGACCCTGAGTGAGCCCCTACCCCTCTCAGCCTCTGTCCCCCATCCTACAAAGGAGGTTTTGAACAAGATGGCCTGATGACACCTCTTATAGACCGTTAATATAACACGGATTCCCACAACTAAAACACACGTGCGCTCACAGATGAGCAAATACAACACATCTACAGAAGCTTCTAGTGTCAATTTCCTAAAGGCCCACAAGAATGGACATGTCACCTGGACCTTTTCACCATGGGATGGGTGCTAAGTAATAAGGCAACTTAGCACCCAAAGGTAGAAGGGAAATTAGAGAAACCTTCCAGATACCAGGACTTAGTCCATTCCAGAATCAAGTGATGACAAAAATCAGGTATTTTAAAGTAGGAGAGTAATTTTAAAAAGCCAATAGCTCACAGGAGGTCCAAGGGTATTTTAAAACACTTTATCAGAAGCCCAGGTCAAATGAGAACTGAAAAAAAAAAAGTAAGTGCTCAGAAAAATACAATGCAAAAGCTGAGCTCTCTGGCACACAGCCAGAGACTGCCTGAGGGGAAAGAGGCATCTTTCCAGAAAACGACCTAAATATAGCTCCAATGAGAGAAACCCACCACAGTTAGGTGCAAATGAGAACTTAATTAAACGGGTCTCCAAAGAACTTGGGTTTCTCAAATAAAACAGACAGCTCTTTAAATGGCCAGGCTAAGAAGAGCTGGGACGTCTGATGGCTGGACACACACAGTGAACAGGAGACGCCGTTATCCGCAGGACCCGGGACACCCTGGACAGTGGGCAGGGAGCCCCTTACTGGCTCCTCGGTCTCCTCTTCACTGACATGGCTCCCTCCCCGGGCACTGGAGAGGCCTCCCGGCCCACTGCCTGCCACAGGACCCCAGTATCTCCTCTCTACTTCATAAGAACTGGAGAGTTGGACACCTGAAGACATCAGTTATTAACCCACTCTTGGCTCCTCCATGAGCTTCCTCACTTCAAACAGAACCAAATTTGTCTTTCTTTTTTAACTATCTGCCAGCTGCAAATACATTTGTAAACTGCTTTCCTCTCAGTGAAGGAGACAAAATATCAGGATGCCTTTTTTAAATTATCTCACTTTTTCATTTTCATTTTCCCCTAACGTCAAAAAAGCTGTGTGTCTTCAAATCCGTGGGCAAGGATCCTTGAGCCCGGCCGCACTCCACCCTAGATTCCACAGGCTCCTCCTCTTTCTCCCTCTCTTGAACATGTACGCTTTTTCTTTTCCAATTACCATTTTTAGAAAATGAGATTTCAATAAGCTAGTTCTGTTTAGCATCTAGAGCTTCGTGAGCCTCCATTCTCAGTGCCCTGACCACCGTATTCCAAGCAGAGTTAGAGAGGTCAACACTCGGAAGCCGTCCCATTGTGCCAGGCAGTCTTTGGGCTGCAGAGAAGGAAGCACGTCACCTGTGTAATGATACCAGCCATTGCCAAGCGCACCTCTGCTTCCATGCATGTGAAAGGCGCACAGCACATGCCTGTGTGGACTGGCACCACCTCACCGAGCACATCCCGTCTGCTGAGTGAGCACTGCACAGTTTTAAATTGGGGTCTGTCACCAGGTAGTAAAACAAATCCTCTCTTCTCAGACTCATACAGAACCTAGCACATCAGTGGGCTGTGACACAGCTGCCATCAGCCAGTTGACAGCTCAGCCAAGAAGGATAGCTGACAGGGAGGTAAGATGGCACCAGAATGGACCAATGGAAAACAAGCATGCTTACCCCCCACAAAGCAGGAGGGGATGGCAGGGTGCAGTGCTAGCAGGTGGAGGGCTCACCAAGGGCCTGCACAAGGGCTGGAGAGGGGTCACATCTACCAAGGCAGCCAGGTCAGAGGTCCCGGGAGTGTGGGAAGGACCACATCCAAAGGAAATCATCGTCTGAGCTTTAGAAAGACTTCTTGGAGGTGAAAAGTACAAGAACTGGCATTTCCAAATTTCATATGTCCACCGTGCTTTGGCGCTAACTGATGCTAAGTGCCCCGCAGTGCTCTGTGATAAAAGCACACAAGCCATGCTTAGCGCTTCCTCCAAATACTGGCAAGAGTATGAGGAAGTTCACAGATATATGAGGCAATTCCTCCACAGTAACTGTCCATGCATCTAGTGTCCTGGGGAAGTTTTCTTAGAATATCCTGATATGGAGAGCTGGCATGCTGTGTAGATACACAGGCTGAACAAAATGTTCTAAAAGTTTCAGAGCTTATTTTAGGAATCAACCTAAACTCAAATATTTGAGTGCACCAGGAGGAGCTTTGTATTTGGACTCTACACTGCCATCATTGTTCACTGTCCAGGAGAACTTGGAAAAGTCCGGCAATCTGCCAAACCCTCAGGTTGACCCAGGGTTAAGTGAGGAGGTAACTGAAATGCTCTGTAGAAAATGTTCCTTGGAAAGCCCGAATATTTTCCCTTTAATTGGCAGCTAGCTCTCATGTGAGAAATAGAATGATTTGAGTCTCAACATGTATAATGGACATTTATCTTTCTATGCAATCATTACAAGTAAATGCAAAGGCAGAAATAACCCAAATGTCTATCAATAGATAAAGAAAATGTGGTAGGTACATATGATGGAATACCATTCAGCCATGAAAGGGAATGAATTACTCATTCACGCTATAATGGATGAACCTCAAAAACATCATGCTGAGTGAAAGAAGCCAGTCACAAAAGGTCCCATACTACATGATTCCATTCACATGAAAGCCCAGAATAAGGAAATCTAAAGGAGGTAGGTTAGTGGTTGCCTAGGGCTGGAGGTGGGAGGTGGAGGAGGTGGGGCATGTGGGGGAGTGATAGAAAAAGGTATACTCTTTTTGAGGCAAGAAAAATGTCCTCACATTGACTGTGGTGATGGTTGTACATATCTGTGAATATACTAAAAAACATTGACTTGTACACTTTGAATGGGTGAATTGTATGGTATATGAATTCTATCTCAATAAAACCTAAAATAAAAATATATATATAAAGGTAGATGAAATGACCAGGAACGTATTTTTTATTTCATGAGCTTATCTTCCTAGGGAGTAAAAATTGTTTAATCTGATTCCAGTTCTCTTAAAATCTGAGAACTCCAGGATTTCCTTTAGGATTCAAAATCCAATTGCTATAAATATTGAGAAATTTTCCCGAAATCAATGGTACAGAATTGAAATTCCAGAAATAAACCTACACACATATGGACAATTAATTCACAACAAAGGAGCCAAGAACATAGAATGGAGAAAGGACAGTCTCTTAAATAAATGGTTTTGGGAAAACTGGACAGCCACATGCAAAAGAATAAAAATGCTATCTCACACTACACACAAAAATCAACTCAAAATGAATTAAAGACTTGAACTTAAGACCTGAAACCATAAAATTCCTAAATGAAAACACAGGGAACAAGCTACTTGACATTGGTCTTAGTGATGTTTATACAGACCTGACTCCAAAGGTAAGGGAAGCAAAAGCAAAAATAAACAAATGGAACTACAGCAAACTAAAAAGCTTAAGCACTATGAAGGAAACCATAATCAAAATACAAAAGCAATCTATTAAACAGGAGAAACATTTCCAAATCATACATCTGATAAGGAGTTAGTATCCAAAATATATAAGGAAATCATACAACTTAACAAAGAAGAGAAAAAAACCAGCCCAATTAAAAACTAAAATAGACATTTTTCCAAAGAAGACAAACAGATGGCCAACAGGTACACGAAAAGATGTTCAACATCACTAATCATCAGGGAAATGCAAATCAAAACCATGATGAGATACCACCTCACATCTGGCAGAATGGCTGTTATCAAAAAGACAAGAAATAACAAGGTTGGCAAGGATGTAGAGAAAAGGGAACCCTGGTACATTACTGGTGAGAATATAAATTGGTGCAACCACTATGAAAAACTGTGTGAAGCTTCTGAAAATGATAAGAATAGAACTACTCTATGATTCAGTTATTTTTTAATATTTCTGGTTATCTATCTGAAAAATAAGAAAACACTAATTTACAAAGATACATGTACCCCTATGTCCTTACAGCATTACTTACAATAGCCAAGATGTAGAAGCAACCTAAGTACCAATCAATGAATGAATGGTAAAGAAGTGGCATGTGTGTGTGTGTGTGTGTGTGTGTGTGTGTGTGTGTATGATGGAATACTACCCATCCATTAAAAATAATGAAATCCTGCCAGTGCTGCGACAGCATGGATGGGCCTAGATGGTATAATGCTAAGTGAAATAAGTCAGAAGGAGAAAGACAAATACTATATGATTTTACTTACATGTAGAATCTATAAAAAAACCAAACAAAAACAAAGTCATAGATGCAGAGAACAGATAGGTGGTTACCAGAGATAAAGGAGGTTAGGGGGTGGGGTAGGCAAAAGTGGGGAAAGGAGCCAATGGTATGGTGATGGACAGTAACTAGTCTTTTGGAGGTGACCACTTTATAACGAATACAGATGTCAATTATAATGTTGCACCTCTGCAACTTACATATTTAAAAATGTTTTCCTTCCTAATTTAATCTATTACTTCTATTTACTCACCTTTGAACCACACTAACTGATTTTTTTCACAGTGACATTTTAGATGTCAAGAGATCTGTATTATAACTTTCCCAGCCTACATATTTCTAAGTCATAGGAGCATTCATCACTATGTTTTTGTAGGTTACCCCTAATTTAACTATGGCTACCTCAGTGGTATCTGGCATCTTACCAGATAGGGCCATAAGGGAAAATTCATAAAATCAGGGCACATAAGCAGGTGCTTTGTAGCCATGTAGTGAACTGAAGTAATTCTGCTGTCCAATCACACTTGGCAAAGTCTGAGCTCATCTGTCACTATCACATCTATCAGGGTGGCAGCACTGAGAGCCCCAAGGATCAAACAAGTTTTCAAATTTCAAAATAAGTCTTTAGAAAATATAGCTCAACCTATAAAGTCTTGCTTAGCAGGTGGAATGCATATTTGAGTTACATTTCTTATATTTAGTCATGGGTTTCCTCCTCATATCACACACTATTCCATGCCATTTTAAGGTAAAAATCCATCTTGAAGACCACACCGGCAGTTACAGAAATTACCAAATCTCTATCTATACAAATGGCTTAATCTAATCCAACACAATATGCACTAGCCTAATGAAAATTAAATTCCCAATAATGAAAGTCTTTTTTCCCATGGGTATTATAAGTCACAAATAATCTACATTTTTAAAATGATGTCTGCTCAGGAAAAGACATTTTTTAAAAACTCATTTTCTTGCTTTTTGTATCCAAACATTTCAAATCACCTTCCAGGAAGCCATGATTTCCCCAAATATGCCCTATGAGACTGACTGCCAATGACAGGCTCCCCTTATAGGTACAGACACTACCATAAAGAAGTTAAGTAACCTGCTGAACAAACAGGTCAATGCCACATGCCAGACTGCTTGAGAGTCAAGGAACCAATATGGGGTGGTGATAAGAACCTTGAGCCCAAAATTAACCCATTTTGACTTCTGTTGTTGAGTTTCCTCACTCGCAAAATGAGAGCGTGGGTAGACCAGGTTAATGGTCTTCAAATTGTTTCCCTCAATATGACCACAGAGGTTGGAGCAGTTGGACTGAGTCCTCTTTCATCATATAGAAAAAAAACACCACTTTGAACTGTTTCTATGAAGCAGAGGGATCTTCTGCTGAAAATAAGTAAACATACATTTTCAAAACCCTGGTCTAAATAATTCTAAAGGGCCATTCTTTTTCTATCCATAGAAAAGACCCAGCCTGGCAATCTCATCCATTAAGTGACTGATGATCCATAAAAAAGACCCAGAATGTGAGCTTCATCTAAATTCAGAATACATGATGAGAAAGGAACTTATTATTATATAGTATATCATCTAACCATATGACCCTGGGAAAGTCACCTCAATTTTCTGGACTGCATTTTCCTCAATTAAAATTTCTTCATGTAAAAGTGTGGGCAATGCCGACGCGGGAAGGAAGACAACAGGAAGACAGTGCCAAGCGCAGAGCAGACCCTGCGAGGGGCTGACTCCTGTTCTTCATGTCAGTGCACATGCTGGGCCAGCTGACCTGTATTCTCCCTACTCTTAGGCTGCTGAGAAAGATCAGGAATAACTCAACAACATAGACTGGTTTCACCCCAAATCCATTCTTACGTAGCTGATGCTACTTCCTTCTAAACAAGCATCATGGCAGGTACCCAACAGTCAACCTAACCAACACCTCAGTTCACACCTCAGGCAGGCTGACCAGATGTCCCATTTAAAATGGGACAGAAAACAGTGGTACTATCCCATTTTAAACGCTACTCACACCTTGAATTTAGCCCAGTGAGACTAAGCTGACTACAGGTACTGTTTGAAATGGGACAGTACCATTGCTTTCTGTCCCATTTAAAATGGGACATCTGGTCAGCCTATTTCGGGCTACTCCAGAATCCTCACATAACTTCCAGTTGATTCTCTATCCGTCACCAAATACCTCCTTCCCCATTTTGCAGTCACTCCATCTCTTTTGGCTTCAGGAAAGGACTTTTCCATCCACTTCTCTAAGTATATACCTTCCACTTCTCCCCTTCAGGTGGCATTGCCACCATGCTTCCTCCTAGCCTGCCCTAGACTCCTGCACTACTTCAGGCTCTGTCTTTTTTCACATTTGTTTACATATTGTCTATGGTTGCTTTCCTGTTACAACAACAGAGGTTAGACTGTATGTGGTTCACAAAGCCTAAAATATTCACTATCTGGTTTTTTATAGAAAAGATTTGCTAACGCCGGTATGAAAGTAATTATTAAATTAATTGAAATTATTTCCCTCACAAAAAAATGTATTCTCCTAATGAGCAAAATTTCCCAATACTCTTTTTATTTTCTCATTATGCACAGCATAGTGGTTTGCATATTATAAGTGTTTAATCAAATGCTTTCTACATCTAACACTCTCTTTAAAAAATGATTAATTTGAGCCTTGATGTTCTGTGTTACACCTACTGGTTATCTTATCCAGTGGGTATCAGGTCATTTGACTGAAAATGGAAGAGAAAAACCAGACACCTAGTGAATTTTAAAACAATTTGCAGATGATTTAAAATGCACATTGGCTGTTAAAATAAAACAATCAGAAAAAAATTGCACTAAGTCGCCTCAACATAATTAGGTGCAATGGGAGTTTGGGAATTTTCCAATCTCCCTTAACAATCTGTTCACTCAGGTGTTATACAATTCCACGGGAAAAAGAATCAACATTTTGCAAGTTGACAACCCATTAACAACATATAAAAATAAGACACTGATGTGATTGTGATAGAGGGAAAGATTTTTATCACAGGTTTTGTTAAAGCTCCCATACCCAAAATGACCCAACCTGACAATAAGAAAGTTAAAGCAGCAACAGCTACTATGTTAAAAAGCACTTGGAGTTTCCTCTGCTTTATTTCTGCCACTTTCTTTGTCATAAGCAATGAATAGATCTGTTAAAGAAACATTATGATACCATTTCCACAACCACAGTTGATTTCCAATTTCATGGAGGCGTCTACTGTGCAATTATGCACTGAGAGTATGACTCCCAGCATTATGCCAACCGTGGATGGACCTCACACCACGATCCTTTGTCACTGGCAGCTTGAGAACTCTGACCAGTGTTGCAAAGTGGGTACCACTCTTGGGGACTTCAAAAAAGACAGGCAGAGCTGCTAGAATCTCCAGACAACTAGCTGATAGTGATACAAACATAAAAGCTATTTCAACTGGGCTTTTAATTCAACTTTGATTATTTAATAAGACATCAAAATGGTATTCTTCCAAGGTACACGTTTGTAAGAAGCTAGGAAGTCATTCAGTGGGAGCGTATAAAAAATGATGAATACTGACAAATAACATACGGCTTTTCTTATTTTGCTAACTAAAACTCTTTGGGGAGAAATTACAATCTGACTGAAATGCTCATTTTTCTCCAAGAGGTATGACATAGAAGGTAATAGGGTTGAACACAAAAATTCACTGCCTGTTGGGTCGTGAGGTATCAGATGAGGCCTGAGGAGTAAAAGCACACAGTGGCTGCCAAGGCACTCCCAGAACAGGTGACTCCAGATGGCTCTTGGCCAGACCTCACACCATGTCCTTCTTAAGATACGTGAGGCTTCTCTGTCACTGTGGAGTATCATAAGCAGCATTTTCCATCCCAGAAGAAGCACAACACTGTCATCGGCGTCACAGAGTCTACTAGAAGCCACTGTGAGCAGGGACGTACGTAGGAGCATCCAAAGTCTGTGAGCCTCTAGAAGGTGCCAGTTGGAACATGCAGGTCTCTATTAGGGTCACCACCTACAGTCTCCCTTCAAGTCCAGCCTTGAAGGAAACTGGCAGGCGCTGGAATAAAGCCCTCCCCTTCTCTCAAAAGAAGCTTTTCAGTCCATTTTTCAGACTGAAAAGTGTGCTTTCAACATATTTTCAGATTCTCTTATTTTAAAAAAATATTAGAATAAATTCCAGCTGCTTTACTATGCTCCAGAAAAGCAAACACTTTCTCCCTTTCAACAACAGTTAAAGAAGCAGCCTAGAAAACAGGAAGCATTTTTATGTTACTCTATACATGGATGTCAAGACTTCACCTAATTGTAATGTTTTGCTTTCATGACAGTGTCTCTCAGAAAGTCTCAAAAGTCACGTTGACAATAGCACCACATGATGTGAGGGTGAAAAACTCAACTGAAATGCTTTGCCTTTAATCATTCCCTCGGCAGCCCAGGACAAGAATGACTTCCTTCTCACCACAGACATGTCTGAGAGAGGGAAGGACTGCGGGACTCTCCCTTCCAGCTGCAGCCATGACGACTGGAAGCGCTGCTTCTCTGGGCCTGGTCATTCATTTGGATGATGGGGCAAATCTGGGGAGAGCACAGGCCACAAGCCCCCGAGGGCAAAGTACCATAGGCTGTCCAGCCCTGAGGTGTAACTGGTGTGGCCCCTGGTGTCTTAGGACTGGGAGGACAACAGCCTCCTTGGAACTGAGGAGACAGCAGAAGACAGAGAAAACCATGCTCGGGACCAAACGTCTCTCTGTTCTGCCTCCAGATCTTACACTAAGAAAAGCAAAGAAGTCAGCCAGTGACAGGTGGAGACTATGGTGCTGGCAGCTTGGAAGCCTTCCTGGGCCCAGCGAACAGGTCTGGTTCTCCAAAGAACCCTGCAACTGTGGTAAATCATGTACTGGTCTCCTGCTCATCAGACTGTAAGAGCCCTGCAGGGAACACTCACCTGCAGGTAGGGAGCACTCGCCTGCAAGCAGGATCACTCACCGCCCCCTGGAGGTGCCATCTCCACCCCAGGAAGAGGAAACCAAGTGGAGGGAGTCCCTATGCTGCATCCCTGCCACAATGGGCCAGAGCCCTGGAAAGACAAGTTTGCTGGCGGGTCATGGGAGTCTCAAAAAGCATGACGCACCAAGATCTAACATTCACTGAAATTCTGGGCAAGCCAGGCCAGAAGGAGGACAGCACAGAGAAAGCGCCCAATTCTGTGCTGAATAAGCTGGGAACGCTATCCTTGTCACCATCGAGGAGAATGACCTCAGAGAGAAGCCTGAAGCAAGCCTCATGTATATGTGTGCGCATGTGTATGACACACCATAAGTGTTTAATCAAGTGCTTTCTAAAAGCCATGTGTGCACATAGATACCTGTATTTACGTGTGTGGCCTTAAGCACCACCTTGAGTTATCCCATACATTGTAATTTTTTTTAGTCTATGGTTGTCTTTTACATTCTAGAACAACAACAACAAAAATTCACTAATTCAGTCTAAACAGAGGCATGAGCTAAATCAGAATGATGGATTTTTTAAATTGGGCAACCATTGGAATTTCAAGTAGATTTTTAAATCTCAACCTGAGACAGTAAAAGATAACCTGATGCCTTTGGGAATGGTTTGTTGTAATGACAAAGAAGTAGTACACACTGTAGGGACAAGACAGAGCGTGGCCATGGTGCTCATTAAGTTGTGCTTAAGTGATATAAGCGGCTGGGCCAGCACAGACGGGGAGCAAGGCACCAGGACAAGGGCCCAGCTCAGCCGGAGGGAGTCGGGCCAACTTCCTAGGTCCGTTAACAGAGGAAGCCGCTAAGTGGCTTTTAAGTTTCCACCTAGTTATAGCATACTTTTATGTTACAAACTGGGAAAATAAGTAGACCCACCATATCACATGTTTACTAAAAATGCAACTAAACTCTGGCCCAATAGCTACATAGTAAGACAGATGCGAAATTAGCAGGGTGACTATATTGCAAATAATATTCTCGAGGGGTTTTCCCTCAGTACGCTCCTAAATCCTCACAAATGTGCCAGGAAGGATATTGTTCACCTCAAGGTCATGCAGGGGGCTCCTTTATTAGAAGAAAAGCAAGTAAGACAGATCTCCTACAGTGATGTCTATCCCAATCTAAAACCTAGTTCAAAATATGAAGTATCCTGTGGTTCATTTGCAGACACGGGAATATTTATTTGTTTTAGCAGCTGTTGGAAATGTGAAACACAAATGAATTTCTAAGTTAAAGTATATGGCCCTACATACTTTTACTTTACATACAGTAATCTAGCATGGTGGTGAAGAGTATGCACTCTGATGCCTCACTCCCTGGCTTCAAATCCTGTCTCAACCTCTTAGTGCTGTGTGACCTCATAGAAGTTATTCAACCTCTCTGTGCTTCAGTACCTTCATCTGGAGGATACTGATAATGGCAGGACCTACCTCGAGGGTTGTTTTGAGGATTATATGAATTCATCTGTACAAATACTAAGAATGCAATAAGCACTCGAGTTATTACCCTCATTTCAGCGAGGCAGAATTAATGTTCAGTAATGTCTCAAAATGAAGTCTCAGTAATGACATATTCAAACACCAGGAAAATTACTGAAAGGCACATTTCAAGTATGCAGAGACATGGCCTGTTCTTTTCTGAAGTTAATATCATCCTGGGGATGTAAAACTCAGGTGACAATACTGGGTTAAGTGTACACAATAGCCATGGCGACGACACTGGGTTAAGTGTACACAATAGCCATCTAGTGACTAAGGAAATAAAAACCACACAGAGAATGGTATGAAACGTGCTCAGGACCGCCAAGGCCAGGCCACTGCTGGCCGAGCACAGAGGCGTGGAGCCAGCCTTAACGGAGCCAGTGGGGACAATGACTAACAGCAAAACAGCCCATATCTACACTAATGAGTGATTTGGCTGCTTCTAAGGCCCAGAATGCCTTTAAATTATGAGACACTGTCACCCCATTTCTCCTGTTGTGGTACAGGTTAATTTCAAATTTATTAATGTGCCTATTTAATCATGTAAAATCACAAAATAAACTCCTAGATGACTTTTGTTTGTGTGAAATTTATTAAGTTTCTCCACTTCCTGTCCAGAACATGTCTTTTCCGCCTAGAGCCATGTGCCTAGTGAACTGAGGTGAATTAAGGTGACTAGGAGTCCTTGGCGGTCCTGCCCAAGGCCTCAGCTTGGGCTCTGCCATCCACAGAGGCGGGGTGGGGGCAGGCAGGAAAACCAATTCCACCCCCAACAATCTCCACCTCGTGACGCCTGCTCTGTTACTTCTCAACATGCTCTGTTACTCAAATAAATGTGATGTTCTCCCTCTATTTTGTTAAATTAATGTGCCTCTTCTGATCAAGGATTCAAAACAAGACTTTAAGTTCAAAAAAGAAACAAAAACAAAAAAACACAGCTGTCTTCATTCATCTCTGAAGTGCTAACAATCCAATCTTTTATTGTTTAAAAAAATGCACAACATTGAACTTGTCTTACATGAGATTTTATTCGCATCGATTCAAAAAGAACTCTTTACCTGACAATATGTCCCTGTCAAATTATTCTGGTCAATATCCAGAAAAATAATCACCTGTCAAGTCCTGAACCGGAGAAAACTTCCAGCAATCAGGACAAGCATTCCAGATGCAATCCAAACTCTACCATAGATAATCTACTCTGGTCACATTTTATTATCTCAGTGGCATACCTCAGCCCCAAACAAAAGAAGCAGAAGAACACAAACAACTGATAAATAGGTTCCATATTTGAATCACGAGTTGGAACAGCTACAATATGACTATAACATATTATTTACAGACATAATTCTGTTTTCCTAGTGGAAATAAATGGAGAATGTAAATATTTTCTTATACGCTCTGCTGTTTGATGAGGCCATTGTCTCCCCGGGACCTGACTCAATGACAAACATTAACTTTTGCTCAGTTTTCTGGACAAACCAGTCAACTACGCCTCACTAAGCTTGGCAAATACTTTCTTGAATGTGGCACAATGCCCCAACTCAGGAAACCCCAGCCAAAAAGTGAAGAACAAATTGGAGGAGCTGCTAGCAGATGGTGGGGGCATCTATATTGCAGTGTGGGACAGGGCTTGAGGTGACATGCTTGCTTTTGAGATACAAGCTGCAGGATTGAATGGAGGTGCATAACCTAGGAAGGAGGGGGCCTGAGGCTTAAACCCCTCAACCCTCACCTCTGCCCCCAGGACTCCAAGTAGAGCCCCTGGGCTGTGGCAGATGGGGCCCACTGACCATAGCACAGGCCACACCTGGTATTATCTGCCTTCCTTACTTGAAAAACTACCTTTCTGTGTTTCATTCTGCCAGAGAACTCTGGGCCTTTTCTGTAATAAATGTCTATTTTTATGAACAAGGATCTGAACAAGCTCATTTGAAGAGACAGGGAGAGACAGAGTTTGGCCAATCCAGGAGTCTCCCAGAACTCCCAAGGGAGAGAGTAGAAATTCAGACCACCTTAGAAGGAGATACGGATTTAGCTAAACACCACCGTCAGGTGCCAGCAGGCAGGCCCAGAAGGCAGGCCCAGCAGCGCACTGATGCATTACACATGCATCATTCTCATTCATTCTCTCTCTCTCTCTCTCTCTCTCTCTCTCTCTCGCGCTCTCTCTCTCTCTTTCTCTCTTTCTCTCTCTCACACACACATACACCCCAAATCCACACAGAGATCATGGGACCCCAGGACAACACCCAGGGCTAAAAGCACATCATGTCACTTAACCCCACTAAGGACTGTTATGTTTCCATTCCATAGATGAGAAAAATTGAGACTTCAAAATGCTGAGGAGCTCACCTGCAACTAGCAGGGCTAAAACTCCTCACAATGATGCCACATAGTAAGAGTGTGGCCCCTTGGGACAACACAGTGACCTGATGGGGCCCCTTGGCTCCACTTCTTATTAGCTGTGTCACCTTGCACTGGTAACTTAACATCTTGGGCCACACCTCCTTATCTGTAAAGTGGATAAACTCTTCCTGACCTGGCAGAGCTGCTGTAAGGATCAAGTATACCACATAGGAAAGTATTAGGAGGCTGCACAGGTTTGGATTTT
>PVJL010008230.1:28063-68942 GCA_004026885.1 Lyroderma lyra
GGGGGGGGGGGGGGGTCAGAAAAAATCCCCCCAGAAATCCCTCTATTTTTCATATTACATGGCTGGATACTTTCTGGACAGCCCTCATACGTACAAAAGGCACAGCCTTCAGGAGGCCACTGAAACTCCTCCTGGCTTCAATTTCCCGACCTTTCAGGTGTGGGAGTTGAACTCTTCCATGTACCTGGATAAAGGATAAAGCTTTGTTTGTAAAAATCACCAGGCAACTAGGTGGCGGGGTGCCCTCCTTCTCCTTGGTTTCCTATTAGACTCTCATATTCCAAGACACGCTATCATTTATTTTAGTAGCAACACCGAAGTAGTATTGGGAGGAAACACAAACACCTGAAACCAACTTAGTCAATAGTGGTCTCAGGATGTGCTCCTTGAGAATCATTATCCGAGAGACAAAGTTAACACAGAGTCAGTAATTAACCGGAAAGGAATGACTCACATTCCAAGTGCCGGATAATATAAACAACCCTTTAAAGTTCACTGTAAAAGAGAGTTAACTGTTCCAGGGTTGGATGCATTAGTCACTGTGCCTCAGAATAGAAATGATCAGAGAACATGTCCCAAGCTGACTGGATGACAGTGTTCTTCACAGTGGAGCAGCTGAGGTGGGCAAGAGGGTTTGGAGAACAAGGAGTTCAGGTGTGGCATTGCTAGGTGAGAGGAACCTGTGACACATAGGTGAGGCCACCAGGCAGGCTGCTCAAGGGGGGAATCTGAGCTGGAGAGAAAAGATGTGGGAATCCAAAGCAGGGCAGAGATAACAGGCGAGGAAGAGAATGGGGCCTGGGCTAGATCCCTCAAGAACCCCTGTAGTTGAGGAGTAGAAATTGGGGGCCAGGAGAAAGTGGCACCCAGAAACCAGAGTGTGAGAGACCCTCAAGCAGACTGAATGTGACACATGAAGCTCCACATGGGGACAGCAGTGCACTTCCTTCCAGGCCCATCATACTAAAAGACACGTCGATGCCCATTTAGCTGGACTACAAGCTCGTCAGGTGGAGAACGGTGATTCACTTTGATCCTTGGGAAGTCGATGTGCACACAGGCAGAGTCAGGGAAAAGACAGGCAAGTTCTTCATGTGTCAATCCGTGTAGAGTCACATGTTGGCCAGTTAGGCAATAGTCCCCAGAAAGGAGTAGTGATTCGGAGACCTGAAGGACTGAAAAAGCTTCCTGGTTCATCTACTTCAATTATACCTGTTAAGTGGTCACTGAACTTACCGTAAGACTTCATATTAATAATAATAATGGAAATGATACATGCATATAGCACATCACAGCACTTTAGATGTGCTGCCTGATTTGATCCTCCTAACAGGATTCCTAAGTGGCAAAATAGCAGTTCGTCTTCTGATAAAATGCTCACTGCCTCACAAGGCAACCCATTCCACTGTCAAAACGTGGCTGTTCGAAAGAGCTTTCCTGTTGAACTGGACTCTTCCTTCCTATAGCTTCCACATTAGTTCTGCATCTTTTCTTTTGTTTAGTTCTGCTTCTTAAAGCCAGACAAAGCTAGTATGTTTGAAGATAAAGATCACGTTCTTCTCTAGTCAGTATGTATCTCTCTCTCTCTCTCTGTCTCTCAGTCTCTGTCTCTGTCTCTCTCCCTCTCTCTCAATGGAAATATAATCATCTCATTCAAATCATTCTTTCCAGGGCATGATTTTGAGTCATTTCATCATCCCTGATGACTGCACTCTGACCAGAGTTAGACTGCCTAAGGTTCTAGATCAGCAGAGAGAAGACAGATGCTCCAACTTGCCTGGTAACCATGGAGTGCTCATCTGGAAGTGCCCATCGGGTCTCCATCTGCTCGCCCAGATCAGCACCCCCACCCTTTCTCTAACCAGCCAGTCCCTGCATCTGTGCTCAGCTCTTCGTGCACTGAGGTGACCCATCCAGGTTTTCCTGCTGCTAACATCTCAGCCTTTCTCCCTCCCCACCCTCCCCCTTCATTTTGAAAGGCTGGGAAGAGAACCTACTGACAACTTCCCGTGGCCAGATGCTGGGAGAGGTGTGCTTTCTCACAACTCATCTCATTTAAGTCTCATGATGGCTCTGCAGGATAGTTAACTTGTTCAGAGTCACACAGGGAATAAGTGATAGAATAGGTATTGAAACCCAGGTCTTTCTGAAATCAAAAATACCCCTCAGCAAAACCTGGAGCTGCCCAATAATACAGTAGCCATTGGCCACACCTGGCACACGTGTCATGTGCCTGTTTTCACTGAGTTGTAAAATAAGGGGAAAATGCACATCGAATTTTAAAGACTTAGTAAAACAAAAAAGAATGCAAAATACTTCAATAAATTTTGTTAACTCTATACATAGGTACATACCTATGGTAAAGTTTCATTTATAAATTAGGCCCATAAGACATTAACAACAACGAAAATAAAGTGGGACAATTATAACAATATACTATGATAAAAGTTATGTGAATGGCTTTGGGGCCATTAGTAAGTAAAATAAGGGCTACCTGAACACAAGCACCGTGGTACTGAAACGGTCGATCTGGTAATGGGGATGGCTACTAAGAAACTAACTGGACGGGACGTGTCTATGGCCTGGAGATGCTGAATGAGGGCATGATTTACGTCCTGGGCTGGATGGAGCAAGCAGGAAGGCATGGGATTTCCTGATCATGCTACACAGAACAGCGAGCAATTTAAAACTTATGAATGATTTATTTCTGGAATTTTCTACTTAATATTTTTGGGCCACAACTGACTGCAGGTAACTGAAACCATGGAAAGCAAAACTGTGGATAAGGGGGTGGGGTGGGGAACTACTATAATTTATAATTGTTATTGTAAGAGTAATGTACCCATGTCAGTTTCTTAGTTTTAACAAATGTGCCACGGAAATGTAAGATATTAAACATCAGGGGAAACTGGGTGATGGGTATACGAGAGGGAATCACCCCTACTATTTTTCAACTTTTCCACAAATCTAAAAGTATTCCAAAATAACAAGTTTATTTGAGAAACTATGACCTGGAAGTACAACTGGAAGGGCCTGTCCACTCCACTACTCCTTGTCACTTCCTCCTATGCCCAAGGAGGGTCTCAATGAGCACAGTATGAGTGTGGCAGGCCAGCCCACCAGAGGGGGGTCTTATCAAGAGGAGATGAATGATGAGATAAGCGGGATTAGAACCTTGACCATCTGAGGAGCCTGCTTTAGGGTAAACCCACTGCAGGCCTGAGCATTCAGCAACATAGCCCACTGTAAGTGTTCTCAGCATGTGTCTCACCCCTCAGGCCCATGTGACTGCACTGTCAGCTGACTGGACAGGGAAAGTCACTTGAGCCCGGAGGAGCCAGTTTATTGGCTGAAGAATAGCCTTGGTAAACCAGTTTTGAAATGATTCCGAGATCATTATGATGGTCCCTTTTGGGAAATGGAGTCAGGAGACAGGACAAGGCCAGTCACTGACACTCTCTGCTGATTCAAAAGAAAAAGTTACATGCACCGGAGGCAGAAAGAAGCAAAGATTGTCAGCAGGAAGGACAGGGAACAGAAGAGAGACGGGAGTGGTCAGTGGTGGGACAGGTAGAGAGGGAAGCTACAGATGGGGCACAGCCCAGCCATGTGACTGGCAGAACAGAGAATGCCACAACTCAGCAGGCCAGCTGCCCCTCAGCTGGGTTCTCCTGTGGTTCCTGTCCCCGCTGAGGCCCAGTGTTCAGCGGAAACCTTACAATAAGCTCCCACCACTTGAGGGATTTGAGTGAGTCTGTTTCTTGCCACCAAATATCTTTAAGAAAATACCTCTGGGCAAGAATGATCCAGCCTTGGGCTTGTTTGATCGCCCTAGTGCTTTCAAACATGATAGTGCTTTCTTCCATGATTTTTTTTTTGGCCCCCAATTTCCTCCTATGAGGAACACTTGCAGGGCCGGTAGGAGACAGTGTGGTTCAGCCAAGAGGACCCTGGGCTGACTGTTCAGAGTTCACAGAGCTCCCCCAGCTCAGGAACTGTGACTCTGGGGAAGTCATGGCCTCAAGGACTCTGCCACTTCCTCTACTGCAGGAGGAGTTTGGACTTGGTCTCAGCAGCTCTCCAATAGTCTTTCTTTACATCATCCTCATATTCCTTAGCCATCATCTCCAGAATTGGAGAATGCAAAGGGCTGCCTAATGGAATAGGAAGTAGAATCTAATTTTGATTATCTCCATTTCTACAGATCTGTGAGATTTCTATTTCCCAAGTGAGACACACTGTACATCCTACCCACTTCCTTTCAGTTAATAAGACATTCTACAGACTCTTCTGTGGCTCAAAGGATGTGAATTCCATTTTACTTATATACTCCCATTCTGGTCAAACACACACATTATTATAATCTAAAAGAAAAAGCACATTTATTTCCTCCAAAACCTCTATACACACAAAGTCAGTTTTAATATCTTACACTAGAAGATAGCCCATAATCATATCCTCAAGAGGTTTCCATGAAGTCATCACTTAATTCATTTATTAATTCACTGAATATGTACATATTTATTTCACTGTAACACAATTATTTTGCTCATTAAACATTTTGTGCTGCCAGAGACACCTATGAAATCTAATAAGCAGTTTCCAGAGCTACACAACACACCAATTAAAAATGTTAATTAGATCTAAGTGAACAACACAAGAAATCTAACAAAGTGAATTCCAGAGAGGGAAAGGAAGAAGAACATAATATGTCAAGTAAGCCAACAGCCATGCCATCAGCTCTACCTTAATTTCCCACCACGGACTCTTTTGATTCTCAAAAATACCACATATGAGTTCAAAGATCTTGGGTCAAAAGGTTGACATAATAATACATAGCAATGTTGGGAACAATCCCTCAGTAATATATGATAGACTCTTGGTTAGCCAGAATTCAAACAACTGGCACTGTCAAGCAACTGGCAGAAAAACCAAAGAAATACTACGACATTTATCCGGCACAGGTGCTGGTTAACTGAGAGTCTACTGTACTTAAAGAGTGCAAACTTTCCAAATATAACGTATCTCTAGAGTACCCACTACAGGAGATGACCCAGAGTTCACACAGAGCCACACACAGTGCACTGCTTCAGAAGAGAGGCACGTGACAGACGACAGACACACTTATATCCCTCCCACATACACTCAGTGCCAGGCCTAGCAGAGGCACCAAGTACTCACTTAAGCCCTTCAAAATGGAATAGAAAACACTCACAAAAGAGGTCTGAAAATTAAAGCCTCAAGGAGGCTAAAACACAACCTTTACATTCTTGAAGAAGTTACAGAAGATGACTTTGGAATTTAAGAAATACCTAGGAAGGTATTTTGCTTGGTAGAGTGGTGACTCCTTTTTGTACTATAGCAGAACAGATTTTGTTTAGACACAGAAAAAAGAAAGTGTTTTTTGGTTTTAGGATGTGCTTGTTTGTTTTGCTTATACCTTAACATAGAAATACACTTGAACAAGCAAGAGAAAAGATTTAGGTTGTTAGGTCTTCTGGCTTTCTAATTATTTCAGATGGTTTTGCAGATAGACAATTCAAATGAAGACTTCTGCTCCTTAGAAACTTCCAATTCAGCAATGAAATACTACCTCAAGGGAGGAGGATGGATTAGACAAACTTACTTGCTCTTGACCTACAAGTCATCAGGCAGTCAGCCAAAATAAATCAAACAAATTGACCTGTCTAATAGGCTTTGATATTCTTTACATTTAAAATCTACTAGCAGATCAAGTGGAAGGGGTTCCTGTAATTGTCTTCTGGAGTATACCTATCCTAAATTACTTGCAGAGTTTTTAGACTCCTTGACAAAAGCAGGAGCTCAAAGTCAAGTAGACACCTAGTCCCAGCCCCACCCCATATACCCTGTGATCTTATTCTTCCTCTAGATCACTGACTAAACCTTGTGAGGATCGTGCACCCATATAGAATCTGATGGCCATCCTCCCCTGGAAAACAAATACTCCATGAGTTGATCATAATATCAACCTTATATATACAGTCTTAAGGGTTTATAGGGCTTCCAAGGCTATTCATGAACCTTCTAAGGAGCTACAGTTCCCAAATTAAGAAACACTCACCTCTGAACTACTCTATGTCCAATTAAGTCATGCCAGGGTGGGGCCTGGTCGGTTACATTCATTGGATCTACCACAAGTACGCTTTACAGATACGAAAGAAAATCATCATTGCTTGGGCTCCTTCTATGCACCAGCCCTAAGCTAGACGTTCAATCTTCCTACTTCATAAATAATCCTGCAAAAGGGCTATCACTCCTTCTGTCCTTACATATGAGAAAACAGCCCCCCTTATCCTGACCCCAGCGTTGGTTATATCTTTAAGGAAAAGATTTCTGTTTGAGATCAATCTCACCAACACTGACAAATAGGTCACCATATGAGTGACCTTACCCAGTAAGCAAGAGCTTATAACCTCAGTTGTTGGAATATTTAAAAGTAACTGCCCCCAGGTCACACAGTAAGGTGGTGACAAAACTGGAAGCAGCCTGATCACCCACCCGACCCCAGTGGAGGGCTCTCTCCACTACACCAAATTCTGGTCCTCATTTATCTTCTCTTCCCATCTCCAGCACCTTAATTGAGTCCACCATGTCTCATCTCAAATACAAAGTCTCCTAAATGATCATCCACCAGCTTTACCCTCACTGTCTAGTCACAAGGCTGTTTCTCCCCTAAATACACAGCATCTCTGCTAAACGCCACTGAACGATACCTGGTCATTATAAATAAGGTTCTCAGCTGAGCCTGACTTCTGCCTCTGTAACAACCTCCTTTCTTGGTTCTATGCCCCTATGTCTTTGAACCAGAAATTCTGAACAATTACTGGTCTCCAAAAGCAACATGCCTTTGCAGATGGTGTGCTTTCTACTTGAAGTTGTCTCCTTCGTTGCTATTTATCCTTCTTCTTTCAAAACACCTCCATCCAGCCCTCTCTGAAATAACCTTTCAATTAATTGACTTCTTCCTCTGTACTTTTATATAGTGTATGAACCTCTACAATTACCACTTAACTAAAGCATTACAAAATAATTATTGTACAGTCTCTTTTTCTTCCACTAGGTTGTATTTTCCTCATTGCTCTTTGACTTCTCAACATTTAGCACTACACCAAGCAAAGAGCAATGCAGATCGATTAAACAAATTTTTCCAGTACGCTGAGCAAAAGCAAAAGGAGATAGGATTCAAGCAGACTGAGGGTCTCTCATGGATAGAAATACAGAGGATCATGTGGACACAAAGCTTTTCTGCTTACTCTGGGACATGCCTCAATGCAAGTGATCCAGATAAATGAAGTATGACTATAAAATGTTCAAAGAACTCCCAAGAAAAATAAATCAGCACTTATCTACTATAATATAAAACTAAAAAGACTAATCTACTAACATGACAGCTTGAAGTTGATAAAAAATGAATTCTCCCCTACTTCAGACTGTCTTTCTATTAAGTATGTAAGTCCCGCTGTTCAAAATTATTCATTTTGGATTTAAGTTCACCCTACCAAGATCCCTTTGTGGAGACAACCCAAGTGTGCTCTTTCACTGATTCTGGAGATCTTTAAAAACAAAGTTTCTGCTGAGATCTCACTTTTAAACCAAAGCAATAACGTAAGATTTCAGATTTGCTGCTCACTGAGCACAATCACAAGACTAGCCTTGTTCAGGAAGCCATGAATTCTCCCCTGTTTGTTCTCAGTAAACACTTATTCAGTAAATGAACAAACTAATATACCAACTGGTTGCCAATTTACGATGCTTCCTGGTTAAACAGACAACTGCCAAGAAATCTGTATTTATCTAACTTCACCAGCATTGACTTTTCAGTAAGTTAACCTTTGTTTCCATGATATAGGATGGAATACAGATCTCGCAGAGATTTCAGCAAGATTAAACTATGCAAAGATTAAAACACCAAAAGGAAGAGGAAATGATAAAATGCAAGCACCAGGTGAAGCAACAGAGAAGTTGCACAGTCCACAGTACCAAACTGGCCCCAGTACTGATTCTGGAGCTGAGGATTCAGTGTCCCCAGTCTGGATTGTGGACAGGCCCCAGGGTCTCACAAGGATGACCAGGACTACAAGCAGGCAAGAATGCATTTCTTAGTGGCATCTCAAAATACTTTAAGTATGGGTTTTTATTGCCAGACTCAAATAAAGGATACTTACAGAAGACTGCAGACAATTGCACAATATGTTTTTTTGGGAAGAGGTAGCAACCACCTTCTAAATATCCCCTTTTGGCAACTGAAAAGAATCTCCCTATTAGATGGCATCAGTGTTGAACAAGCTCAAAAGACAATCAAAATATGTGGCAAGAAAGAGAGAACCTGAAACATGCCCTCTGAGCCCCTGCCCTTAGAGGGTCTGCCCAGCATGTCTTCAGGGAGTTATTCCACACAATAAGGCAAAGTGCCCAACTTTTCCTCTGAAGACACCTTTAAAATCCCCCACCTCAACTCATAAACCCCACCTTGGAAAAATTTTATATTCCAAATAAATTGCATTTATTACCATTCACCTTCCCATTTCTGATCAAGCAATTCCCAGTCAGGGGCTCTGCCCTTCTGGTTATGAGCATTGTTGACACTCTGAGGGTATCCAGACACTACACGTGTAGCAGAAAGACCGCAGGACTGGGTTGAAGTTCTAGCCGGGCCACTCACCAGCTGAGTGAGTGTGGCCTGCATGCCTAACTTTTGAGCTTCAGCATCCCACCAACACCCCAGCTATAAAGTGGGGATATTAGCTACCAATTGCAATCAGGTACTGGGAGGAAAAAAATGAAATGAAATAAAAAAATATCCAGCACCCTGACTGGTACACAGGGAGTGTAGTCAAATGCTTGTTCCTTTTCTCCCTCTGCCAAAACAAAGCAACTTGATCTTTCTCTCTGCCTGTGCTGCCCTGTTACAGACAAGTGTACAATGCCCACTTATTCTTGGATACACTCTAATGGCTGTGGGGACTTTCCGGCATCCAGCAGCCTCTGGTGGGGAAGCCCTGCCATGTGTATGGCCTGCCTATTCTGAGAACACCTGGGACAACCGCACACATAAAAAAGGTTGTGGGGACACTGCAGGAGCAGCCTCTCAGTCTGTCTTCTGATATTTCACCTGAATTAAGCCCAAATGATTTTCCACTGCAGGGGCCAGAGTCCAGGACTCAGCGCCCACGGCCTGAACTTGACATCTGCTTCAAAGGGCATTAGAATTGGCCCATACCAGACTCCACATTCCTAATGAGAACATTCCAGATGAAGCAACACAGCAAAAGCGCTGAGTTTTAATTTCCCCTCCCAAGGACTACAGTAGCTTTCCAGCCCCACCTCATGCCTTTGGCGAAGCGGGGCCTAAAACTAAGATCATCCCAAACAACACAGGCGAGCTAGCGCTAGACTCTGTGTTCCCCAGGACAGTTTTACTCCAAAGAATACATCCCCCATTCTTACATCTATGGTCTTTGTCACAGCTCTCCAGTAACAAGTGTCAACAAATTGTTCTGAAAAGTCCAGATAATAAACACTTTTGGCTTCACAGGCCATGTGGTCTTTGCTGCAACTGGTCATCTCTGCAGTCATAGCTCAAAAGCAGCCACAGAGAACACATACATGAAGGGGCATGGCTGTGTTGCAGGAATAATAACCGTTATTTCCAAAACAAGAGGTTGGCCCATGGGCCCTGGTTTGCCAAGCCCTGGTCTTAAACATTTTCTGTGAGTATGGAAATGAAATACCACAGCATTTGTCCAAATTATCCCAAATTATCTCACCTTTATCTGAAATAGTCCCACAATAGATAACTAGGTCAAGGGAGGCTGGAAGGGCACAAGAGCTGGAATCAAAAGGTGAGATCAAGTTTAGGTGCTGCTTACCCCTCATCTGAATTACCGGTTTTGATTACTCAGCAATCTTTAAGAGTTCTTTCAAATTCTACAGTTCCATAATTCTGAAACCTGTGACTCAGTCCATATTTGATTTCCATAAAGAAAAAAAGGGATTCTAAAACTCTAAAATATTCCAAATTTTTAAAATCTGAATTCAAAAAAATAATACATGCTCACTGGAAACTTACATAAACCAGAAGAACATGAAGAAGAAAAATAAAATTCCTCTTAAGTCCCACCACCCAGAGATGACCTACTCTGACCAAGCATAGTGTATTTCCTCATTGGATATTCCATATATAATTATTTTAATTTGCATGGAAGTTGTATTTAATCCCCTACCTAGGGCAGCACAAAGAGGGTAATCTCTGCATTTCATAAACCCAAAACTTCCACGAGATAATTTCCAACTGAAGTCCCATCACCAGGGATGATGGTGTTTTAGGGAAGTCTTGCCGACATCTGTGTAAAGAAACACACGACAATGTATGCGACAAGGGCAGTAGCCACAGTAACATCCACAGCCAAGCACTGACTTTGCATTTGCATATTCTTTTGTAAAAGAAATATTAGCCTTCCAGCAAGGTAATACTCTTTTATAATATATGTGAGGGGGGATGGGGCAGCAAAAAAATGGAATTTATTTATTAAAAATTGTGTATTTATTCTTACATATTTAAACTTTAGACAACTTCCAAGTACTCTCTGTTAGATGCAATACATCTATCGAGACAC
The DNA here is from genome assembly GCA_004026885.1 of Lyroderma lyra. Classification (NCBI taxonomy): domain Eukaryota; kingdom Metazoa; phylum Chordata; class Mammalia; order Chiroptera; family Megadermatidae; genus Lyroderma; species Lyroderma lyra. Next base: position 38,701 of record PVJL010008230.1, read on the forward strand.
TTTTTCCACTGCTCAGAACAGTTTTTGAATTCAATTTTGATGCTTTTTAGTCCTTCTGCTATTTTTTGTTTCACCTCTTTCACATTAGCAAAACATTTCCCTTTGAGGACATTTTTCATCCAGGGAAACAAATAAAAGTCACTCGGGGAGATCAGGTGAATAGGGTGGGTGGAATGCCATTTTTGGTCAAAAACTGTTGAACACTCACTCAGCGCAGTGTGGGGAGGTGCCGTTGTCATGCCACACATTGTTTGTGTAAATCACCCATCATGAAATAGTAAATACATTGAAAGAGTCTCCAAAAAAATTTCACTGAAGCCGAACGCAGCCTCTCACAACGCCAGCTGGTATACTGATGCAGATGGGTTCCTAGAACACTTACCTAGTGGGGAAAGCCTGTACTACAAGGGGCCCGCCCTCCAGAAGATAATTCCAGTTTCTTTGGTGTCCCTCCTCGTACACCAACCAAGGTTCAGTGCTTGGACCAGGAAACTAAAGAAACCACTTCTGTAATCCAGGTGTGGTCCAGCACCCCAGCTAGAGCTTTACCTGGGCAGATGTGCCTCATCATGTCAAGTCAAAAAGAGGAACAGGAAGGGCCCTTGCACAGAGGAAGTCCACACCAGACTCCCAAGGACTGCTGCCCTGTCCCCAGGCTCCAGCGACAAAGGCAGCCAAGCAGGTGGAGCCGAGAGTAGTTCGCCTCACTGAGAACAACACTGCTAAGACAAGAGGAAGGAGGGAGGGGAAAGCCACACCAACAAAAGGAGTTTTCACAGATTTCATTCACCAAAGAGGACTAAAGTGAGATTTTCAATAAATATTTTTTAAATGCTTTTAAGTTACAAACACAGCCACAGAAAAATGGAGACAACCACAGGCAGAAAGACGGGACAGTTAGATAAGTGCATAATGAAGAGGGGGATTCTGGTGTGCTGGTTTGCTACTTTGACTCAGAGGGACATCTGAGAGCTGTTTTTCAGAAACAGGAGTGAATGCCCAGCACTGAGGACAGTGGCATGAGCAGCCTTTCCTGCCGATGAGATGTTTGGTGACTCAGTTCATCAGCAGATGTGCTGGAGAAACTTGGATGCCTGAAAATCCTGCCACTTGGTGCTAACTGCCAGCTGACTCATCAGCACATTCCAGATGGCTGATAGAGGGAAACACGCTCTCCGGTCCCGCTCCGCCTCAGGGTCATTTTTGGAAATGCCGTGCATATCAAGTTTTCCTCTTGCTCCAAACCACGCAACCAAACAGGCCATGAGGAAGCCCACAGTCCTGGATGCGGCCTTTGATTGGGAAACAGAGGCAACTCAGCTCAAAATCAGGCTGGAAAGGCACGGTTTTACCGCAAGCAAAGGAAGGAGTTATGATTCAGTTCTCTGCACTTCCATGCATTTTATGGGAACACAAAATGAGGTTTTCACAAATGAGTCCATATAAAACACAAATAGAATGTCTTCATTCTGTGAAAGAGACACTAGCTTGGAGAAAGCAATCTACACATCTCCTCCCAGTTTGGAGTGTGTTTGGGCCCCTTGTGCCCTGAAGGGCCCTCTGGGGAGCAGGGACCTGAGCCTGGGTGGGCACTCTGAGGGCAAGACCTCCAGAAGTCACCACCAGGACCAAACTCCCATAGGCCCAGACAAAACAAGCCTGGAGGGCCCGGATATTATTCCCCAACAGGAAACACCTCCCATGCAGTTCTGCACAGATAATAGATGGCGAGAAGGAAATGGCACCATCTGTTCTGTGTTGTAATGCACTTTACTGTCCCACCATGGGCACGAGCCCTGACAGTGCCTGCAAGCCCAGGTGCTGAGTGTCCTTATCAGAAAGAGAGCAAGAAAGAAGCAACAGCACAGAGCATGGGAAAAATAATATTTGGTAGGGAAGACTATTTCAATACACACCTAATTTTCTCTGCACATGCATAGTAACTAACAGTAAATTGCATCGTTTTGTTCGAGGATGACAAAAACTCAGACTATAGATAAGATATAGATATGGCAAGGAGATAAAAGGACATTCAGCCAGACAATATGCAACCAACAAAAATCTGATGAGCTATTTAAACTCCCTAAATTACTTAGGAAAAGATAAGTTGAATGGAAGTAGGCTACACAAAAGTGAGACTTCAGTGAACTAAAACAAGATATAGACTCTCACCCCAACACTCCATGTTTGGATACTCTTCAGTTGCAGAACTTACTACATGGCATCGGGGGTCCAGGCTCAGTGCTCCTGGGAAGCACATCCTGTTTATCTGAGTGTCTCCAAGCCCCAAGCCCAATGTGGGCTACAGCAAGCAGGGGCTATTGTCTGGTGAGAGAAAGCATCTTATCATTACTCTCTGAACTGAGGAAGGTGACCCCAGGTAGCCTTCTGAGGGCGAGAACACACTGTCTCTCTGCCCAATTGGAAAACAAATGTGAGCTTCCTGAGGGCAGCTGACTGGGCTTCTGTGCACTTTCACCCCAGTGCCTGGTACATAGTTAGTGCTGAACAAATACTTGTTTAATGAACAAATAACTACCTCAGATTTGGAGTAGAACCAATCCTCAGAAAATATCACACCATTCATCTGCACAATGGGAAATAAGAGCCAACGATGGTAACAGATGGGTGTAAAATTACAACACTTGTTAATGGCAAAACCCTGTCCCAGAATCCAGGTATTCTAAATTCAGTCCTCTTTGCTTTACCCCACTGCTGTCCCCAAACCACACTCTGGAAGTCCTCATATCCTAAGGAAACTTTTGAAAATATCTGAAGAAGATAGATAGATAGATAGATAGATAGATAGATAGATAGATAGATATAGATAGATAGACAGATAGATAAAAACGTGTGAAGATTGATAAACAGAAACCACATTTAAACTGGAATTGAGAGGGCCAGTAGGGGGAGCTCTCACATCCTACCACTCATCTCAATCACCCAGACAGGAAGAGATGTATTTTCATTACATCTCCAACAGGAGGATGTTTTTCTACTCTACTACTCCAGCAGGAAGAAGGAGGGTCTTCTACTTTCATGGCAACGACTCAGCCAATGAAAGACTTTGCCCATGAAAAGCCACTACACTTTGAACTCCCAGTTTCCTCCAATGAACTCTTTGCTTGTAACAGTCCCTCTGAACTTCAACTTTCCTCTATAAAAGAACATGCCTCTCCTTCCTTCTCTGGATTTGCACATGGTTCCTCATTAGACCGTATGTCCAGAATTATAATTCTTTGTTGTTTCCAAATAAACCCATTTTGCTAGAGAAATAGCTTGCTGTTTATTTGTTTAAGGTAAATACATGTGAATTGTAATTTCTGGTAAAATGTTTTTGCCAAAATGCTTTTATTATCAAAACTATAACAGCTAAAGACTATAGGAAAATAAAGGCATAAGTTCAATTTCATCAAGGAAATAGGATGTGCTTTCATTATCAGTTACACATTGAGGGTCTCTAAGTTAAAGAAATCCACATACCTTTGCCACTTAAAGTCACTGAAACAATGAAATACCAACTATGTTCAGACATGTTGCCCAACTCTGTTACACTTACAGAGTGCAATCCTACTAGGTCAGTTTGCTCAGCACAAGTAATGTTATACCTTCCGTCTAGACCTCTAGAGGAAGCAGCAAAGAAAAGGGATGGTGATCAAGTTAGCACAACGCAGACAAGAAGCCTCCAGCAGCTTCCTTCCCTGTGACTAACACTCCTTTTCCACTTCAGGGAGTTGGGTTGGGTTGATCCTTACCGTCATCGCCATCATCATCTGCATCAGCATCCTCATAGCACAGACACAGCGAGGGAACCCTTCCTGAAATTGAGGTGGGCTCAGAAATTCATTTCATACCACCAATGGAAGGCATTATGAACTCAGCAAAAATAATGTACCTACCAGTATCATTATATAGTGCATTTGCAGAGATCCAGGCAACACGGCTCTGTGGAAAAGGCTGACTACTTTGAGGGCTCCTCAGCATGGACTCCTTGCCCACAGAGTGTTAAGGTAGCAGCCTCTGATGACCCAGGGAGAGTCCCTTCACACAAACCCACAGGCTACCTTTCTTCCAGGTGCTCAAATCCTGCTAACCCCTCAAGAAGGTAAGGAAGCTTGTGGTTAGTTAGGAGCCCGAGAGATACACAGCTGAGGGTCCATCAGGATATGGCAGCATTATTTGTTGGCAAAGCTCATTATCATTGTGGGCCTATATGTCGAGAAGACATTTGCCCTTTTCAGGCCTAATTTCTATTACAAAACAGGCCATGAAGTGTTCATTGGAAGTTTTAAAGTGCTAATGGGTCCTCATCAAGTCAGTCCCAGGAGGCATCACAACAGGCCCAAAAGAAGGGGATTCATTGCACAGCAAAGGAAACTAGCAACAAAATGAAAAGGCAACCTGCCAAATGGGAGAAAATATTTGTAAACCATATATATGATAAGGAGTTAATATCCAAAATATACAAAGAACTCACACAACTCAACAGCGAAAACAAACACAATCTGATCTTAACAGAACAGAGGATCTGAATAGATATTTTTCCAAAGGAGACATACAAACAGCCAGCAGGTACATGAAAAGGTGTTCAATATCACTAATCATCACAGAAATGCAAATCAAGACCACAATAACATGTTATTTATGGTTATTATCAAAAAGGCAAGAGATAAGTGTTGGCAAGGATATGGAGAAAATGGGAACCCCTGTGCCATGTTGGTGGGAATAAAATTGTTGAACCCACTGTGGAAAACAGTATGGAGGCCCCAAAAAAAACTAAAACTAGGACTACATTTGACCCAGAAATCCCACTTCTGGGTATTTATCAAAAAAAAAAAAAAAAAAAAAAAAAAAAAAAAAAAAAAAAAAAAAAAAAAAAAAAAAAAAAAAAAAAAAAAAAAAAAAAAGAAAGAAAGAAAGAAAGAAACACTAACTCAAAAAGATCATATATGCACCTCACTACATCACAAGAGCCAAGATATGGAAACAACTTAAGTGTCCATCGATGGACAAAGAAGAGGTGGTATAATATGTACACACAATAGGATATCATTCAGCATAAAAAAAAATGAGATCTTGCCATTTGTAACAACATGGATGGACCTAGAAGGTGTTATGCTATGTGAGATGAGCTAGACAGAGACAGACAAATCTTATATGATCTCACTTACATGTGCAAACTAAAAAAAGTAAATAAACCCAAAAGTTCATAGATACAGGCAACAGATTGGTGATTACCAGAGGCAGGGATTGGATGGGGGTAAAATGGATGAAGGGGGTCAAAAAAGGGGGGGAAACTCACTCCTAAACCGATTGGTTTCAATTCAAGAGGCTGCGAGTCCATGGCTGGAGAGCACAGACAGCCATCCTTGTTGGAGGATAAAAGCTAACCATAGCTTCATAATGATCTATAATCAACTCTTACCCATAAGGATTTAATGTGAAAATCATTCCGAAGGCTACACAGATGGTCAAGACCTATTTGCATCACTTTCACAGGCTTATTAATAAATTATAAACTTAACCTAGAAGTCCAGAAATAATTTCACCTCTTTATTCTAACAGTGCAACCAAGGAAAAGCTGAAGAGGAAGTGGGTTTTCTCCAGGGCAGAGACACACCTAGCCCCAGGAGTGGCACCCAAAGGTCAAGCAACATTCTCAGAGGACTGACTGCTATCTCTCATTGGCCCAAGTAACCACAACAGGCATGCTGTGCTCTTCCCACTTCCTTCATTAGGTCCATGAAATAGGAAACTCACTGCAGACATACACTCCTGTGAGATCTGCGTCTATTTGCAAATGTGTAGTCTTCTCCCCAATAAAGCATTACCTGCTTGAAGGAAAAGGCTACCTCTATATCACTTGGCCTGAAGTCAGAGCTCAGAGAATGTAATGACCCAGGCAACCAGAGATTCCCAAGATCACAACCACCTATGCCCAGCTCAGGCAGTCAGCCTAAGCAACATCACAGGGGCTCTTCTGAGCTTGCCCATGTTTACCTACCTGCACCACACAGGTGACAGGGTTCCACCTGGCCCATCCCTACCTCAGGGTATCAGGCCTGGCTAAGCTCACAAGCCACCAGAAATCAAGAGAAGGGGACAGTCAAGCATAAGGATTTATTGTAGGTGGTCCCCTCTAAACAGGAAGCCCCCTCCCTCCTGTCCAGATCTGTCTCCCAAGTGCTGGAATTTACTAGTATTAGCAAGGCTCCCATTCCTGTCTCTCCACACAGCTGGCCTCTAAACAAAGGCAGGACAATTCTAGACCGACTCTTCCCAGCACTGTGCTCTCAGATCAACCTCCAAACAGCCAGAATTAAAGTGAGAACAGGAATGTCATTTCCTGACAGCCAGACCCTCCAGCAGATGGTGAAAACATGTAGTTTTGATCCCTCTAGAAAGGCTCTGAAACTGTAACCGGTGATGAAATGTTTGCAAATCAGAGTATTCATCGCTGTTTTGACTCCCTGAAAGCAGACATTTTAAGCCTAACAAGAAGGTACTCCAAGCATAAATGAAAGGCCTATCTTATTTGGGTTTATAGGATGATTTTATTTTAGCAAATGAAAGTCTCACAGATGTGACTGCAGAACCAGCTCAAACTGGCCTTATCCTGTTTCTAACAAGATACTGTGTAGTTTTTCAGGGACAACAGAACGAAACCACAAGTCATGCAACTGAAACACATGCAGAAGAATTCTGACCTCCAATAACACCCAGAACCAAAGTCTCGCCCTGCCTCCCCCAGAACCAAAGGCCCAGAACTTGACAGGAACTTGAACACCAGAACCCTTTCAGAGCGAAGGGTGCATTGTCCAAGAAGATCGGGTGCCAAAGCCCTGGACCATCTCTTACCATAAATGGCGAAGTTCCAGAGCCCTCCAACTGGAGCTTGCCCCACCGGTGCTTCCACATGCCAGCCTGTTGTCCTCAACCCCTTAAATCTCCTTCTGAACCATGGATCAGGGAGACCGATTCAAGCTCTGCCTCCTGTCACCTTGCCACATGACTTCACCAGTCAATCCTGCAATAAAGCTTTTTTTTTTTCTCAAAAGCCAGTGCCATAGTATTGGCTTCTATGCGCCTCAGGCAGCGGGCCCTTTCTCAATAACACAGAGACCTTGCATAGAAAAGGCTTCTCTCCAGTCACATTTTATTGCATACAGTACTCGCCCATTTAAGAAATGTTCCCTTGTCAGAGGTAAGAAAGAGAAGAATGAGCAAAGCAACAGTTCATTCCTCAGGGAGATTATAGTCAAGTGGGGAGTTCAGACGTGGAACGATACCAGTATGCCCTGACAGTTCAACGAGCAAGTTCAAAGGATAACAGAAGGAAAAACCTAACTATCAATAAGATGGGGACCTCCTGCCCCCACTGATCACCTCCCAGCAGGCTATAAGCCATCAAGTTTCCACAATATCATTTAATCAAATAGAGGCCAAAATTAGAGACAGCTAATAATTCATGTCATTTGATGGGCCACAAATGCTGAGAAGCCATCTTATGTTAATGGCTATGCCACACATCTCCTGCCCCTATGGTTCCTCTTAAGTATCTAAATAAATTGGCAGCCATGTTTTAGACTAACGTGCCAGTTCTCTCCTTCTTTTAAGGCCATGCTGGTTCTAGAAAAGGGGAAGAATAAAATCCCATATGCCAGGAACCATATCATAAAGGTATACTCAGAACTACTCCTGAGCCAGTTCTGCTATTAATTCAACTCTGGATCGCCACCGGTCTCTGTGGAAGCCCTGAAACCCGGTATTGTACCTCTTGCACTGCTGCGCTACCTGGATTGCTGGAGGCTGGGTTGAGGGAATGGGGATTAGACATGAAGGCAGATCTATACTTCATGTCAAATGTATAATAAACCCAGTGATATTATTTTTGTTTAAGTAGTAATCCCTAAGCATAACTTACAGCTAAATAAAAATGTCTTTTTAAAAATCACATATGAAGGGACAGAGTTTTATTTTATAATGAAGTACAGTTTCATACATAGTTAAAAACTGAAGCTATACAGCCTTATACAATGCCAGAACCCATGGAAACTGGCGATAAGACGAAGAAGAAAAAAAAGACATTCCATATTGCTTCGAAGAATAATTCAGGTTTTTTTCTTTATTTCTTATTCTCTAAATTCTTTCTGCTCAGGACTTGCCTCCATCACTTCCCATCCCTGGACTTCCCTCAAAATAATTACTTTGAGTAATTTTTTTTTCTTGAATAATCTTTTCTTAGTGACTCTGCTATGACTCAACAAGGGTGATAATGTCTCAGTAAAGCAAGATGTAACACCACAAATGAACTCACTATAATAGGAAATGAGGGTATTTTCCTTTAACATTAGAACATAGGACAAAGACAACCATATAAAGGAGTTTATACCACTTCTTGGTGCCCAGTCTTCACTCTGAAAGGCCCTTGTAGGGTATTTCTCTACAGAATAAGCAGGAAACTGGGGGGAAAGGGAAAATGCATGACCCAATAGTGGAAAAAGAAGAGGAAAGGGAGACAACAGCTCAAGTCAGGTGACTAAAACATAAAATCAGTCACTGTCCACTTCGCAAACAACACAGCACAGGTGTCCATCCGAGGGAATACAGGAAAACAATGAATGTCCAAGTGAGTCACAGATACACTGAAACTTACTAAAATAAGCATGTTTGTCTCAAGTGAGGATTCTTGTGTAACTAAAACAGAAAGAATGGGGGTGGGGGGTCCAGGAAGTGAAAAGACTCCCACCCTGCGGTGTCACTGGGGCACAAGGGACCTGCCAGACAGGTGCTAAGTGGGACATTCTCGTGCCCGTGGTAGCACGGTCTGCAGAATGGCTCCTTTAAGGCCAGTCAGCAGATATTTCCTGTCCAAATAAGCATTCCAGGTTTTGCAGGCCCTACGTCACGACTATTTATCTCTGCTGCTCTCTGTAACAGGAAAACAGCCTTAGACAGGAAGCAAAGAGTGAAGGAGGTGGTGTTACAACTACCCCTGGCTGGAGTTGGCCAAACCACGTTTTAAGGCTTCTTCTTATGCCCCTTCTTCACCTGAGTCTCATCTTCCTTCCAGCAGTGACAATGGGGTGCACTGAGCACCCCATTCTCATCCCTGTCAATGTTTCCTATTCAAGGCAAGAAAGAGTAGGGAGGGTGTGTGGAAACACGCATGGTGGCCCCAGACGGGCAATGCACACTTCTTTCCAAGATAAAAACAACCTGCTGGACCCATGGGGCAAAGATCTGTTGGTGGGATTGGCACCATCTTCCCTCAGCTTTTATGGGTGATTGTTTTGGATTGAGCCAGCAGTTGATGACCTAAAGCTGAGCTGTCTTTATCACAGGAGAGGAGGGGAACTCTGGGAGAACCTAGCCCAAGGAGGGAAACATAAAGTTCTGTCCAGACCTATTGCCCACAGGAATGGAAAACGATCCCAGAGGAAAGCGGCCATCCTCATTTACATTCCAGCAAAGATCTGACCAAGAGGCTTTAAGAAGAAAAACAATCACAGCCTCCCCGTTGCTTGTTACTTTTGTTCACAATGGTCCAGTGGTGCAACAACCATCCTCAGTCCATCCCTTTACACCTTAAAGGTAGCTCAGAGCATTGGTTAGGAAAGGGGGCAGGGAGAAGTCAGAAACCTACATCCTGGCACAGCAGGGTGCTAGAGCCGGCTTCTAGCAGCTCAAGCTCAAGGACTGACAGTTAACATTTTCTGAGGTTTTGCAAACCAGTGGACATCACATCAGTAGATTGACATTGACCATAATAGGGGTAGTTACACCTTGAAAACTGGCAAATGCTACAGGTCAATGCTCTTCCTTTCCCTCTCAGAAATCCAGTTTTTAAAATTTAACCAGCACACCACCACCTGGGCAGGTCCTGGAGAAGGATGCAGAGCAGGCAGAAGAGTGGATACGAGCAGGAAACCACGCAACAGCCGGGTCTAGCCATGGAGTCCGCAGAAGAAAAGAAAAGAAAAGAAAAGAATTGTCCTGGACCAAGAATCCCTTCAGGACTGAACACCAGTGGGAGAAAAGTGAGGCCCTCCTCCACCCCCAGCCAGTGGGGTTCACCTTAGAGGCAAACGTATAAACATAAGGATCATAGGGAATCTCATTGTATGGAACGAATTAAAGGCCCATGGTGGGTGCAGGGGGACAGGAAAGACATTGAGAAGTAACATATCCAGACACCGAAATTGAAATCAGTCCTAGCCCATCTATCACAATCTAAGTGCATTCTTGCATTCATACTGGTCCAACCACAAAGAGTCGGTAATAGACCAGAGAGATCATGGAAAACACATTGTTTAGGAAGAAAAGTGAAGCAATTACTAAGATGTCTCATTCTTACACTCAGCTGCTGACTGTGCATCTGACAGGACTGTGATATCAGTGACCAGCTATGGAACCAAACTGCACAACTTCCAAGCTGCAGAACATCTGTTCCTTGTGAGCCCCTAGGAAGAGCCCCGTCTGCTCTCCAATGGCCTTCACACGTCTACTTACAACTTCTTTTCTCCCAACACTGCAGTCACCTGTTTCATCAGCAGAAACCAAAGATGGCACCCTACAGTCAACACGTTACATGCCAAAAATAGCTCTGCTTTGAGGCCAAAGCTGCCCACGCTTTCAGGGTGAGCTGGGCCCTCGGCTTCCATGGGACCTCGCAGTGCACCAAGGCTACCAAGAGAAAAAGGTTGCCACTACACTGTACCCCCACTTCAGCCTATTCGGCGGAGCCTGTGCATCAAGCCCTGACTCTCCATTGCTATAAATTCCTTGGGCTTTTCCCCTGCAAATCAAAGGAGCCTCTCAAATTAATCTGCGAGACGCTATAAATCTCTAAGACAGGTGACAACTTCAGCCAACTTAAAAAATGGCAGCCAAGAGGCTCCCACAACCACGGGAAAGGAAGACGCTGCTTTTTCTCTTATAGTCTGTGATCAGTGGGCACCAAAATTAAGAAGGACCCTGTCAAGGAACTAACCATTCCCTGCAGGTTAAAGGCTCAGAGAGCCATCAGGAGGGCAAGTGAGTGTGGCACTGGTTCCGTGAGCTCTCAGAGTGACTTCTTATAGTAGTTTTATTGACGCCAGCACCTTGCAGGGATTTCAACAGCTGAGCTGAGATGGTCTGTGTTCACAGAAAGCAAGATGTCCCCAGACAAACACATAGAGCAAGCTCCGAGACATGAGCCCCTGGTCTCTCCGGTGTCCACTTTAGACCAAAGACATTGGTGAAGGGAAAAGAAGAAGCATCCTTCTGTCACTCCCATCTCTGCCAGCCAGCAGAATCCTCAACCAGCACCCACACATTCCCTCCAAATCTAGAGGATAGAGCCCAAGGAGAAGGGTGGAGCAGGGGCAGCACTCACTGGCATGCTGTATGCATTAAGCACTTTGTGACATGCAATGGCCGGAGGGTAATCCTCACCACCACCCTCCACAAAGCTGCATGTTCCCACTGGGAGGGCAGGAAAAGAGGCTCAGTGAGGCTGTCCTGCACTCCCAGGTCACACAGCTGGTGAGCGGGAGAGATGAGCCTGACATCAGCCCACCTCCATGTCCCTCCTGTACTCCTAACTCCTGCAGCATCCTGGCATTAGGCCCAGTGGCCAAGACTGCTAAGTAAGAGCCCGGTCCGGCCTCACTCCATGCTGGCCCTGTCCAAACACTGGCCAGCTCAACCATGAGGCAAAACAAAATATTCATCCAGAAGCCAGGAGGGTTAATACAAAGAGAACGTGTCCCCATGGAGCCTCCTACCTTTAGTTGAGCTGTCTGGCCATGACCTAGGGCCAATTCTAACTTCAAGATCAAGCTCTGGTTTCCCACCAATGAAGAATTCAAGCTTTCAAGGCTCTGTCCCTCAAGAATGGCTGGTGGTCCCATGCCAGGAACCCTGCCCAGCAAGTCCTGTGCTTCATTACTGGAGGACAAAGTGCTGGCAAAATGGTCTCTACTTCATCTATACCACTTGCCCCAAATCACCCCCAAAGCTACCTCCAGGTGTCATCCAGGATGCACCCAATCCTCACTGTTGGAAAAGTGTGGGGTGCTCCCTCCCCTGGTTCCTTGCAGTTCCCAACTTTGGATCAATCTGGTCACCCACGTAAGCAGAGCAGCAATAAAAAGCAGCACTTGGGACCCATGCCACCCACACCAGCCAGCAGTGCAGCCAGCCAGGTCCATCAGCCCCGCCCCACAGTGGGCAGACACTCTGAGCCATAACCAAGACAAGACGCTCTGGAAACAGCTTTAAACCTGTGAGATCAAGGTATGGGAACCAGAGCACAGTGCCACGTCAGTGCTTTGATGTGTCCATGCAGAAGGTCCGGCTCTGCAGGTCTGCACCAGAATCACAGAAGTCGTGCACTAGGCCCCTTCACCTGTTCTGTAGTCCCAGCACAAAGCCCCAAATACCATTTTGCACTGGGCCCCGCAACTGATGTAGCAGGTCCCAACTACATGTGTCCCATCAGCAGGGGTCACTGCAGGAGCAGGTCTCCAGGAAGTCCAAGCTCAGCCAGAGCAACCTACATAAGGAGAAGTACATCCCCTGTGGGGCTGAGTCACAATTCATTCCCAGCATATCAGAAGTGGGCATTTGGGTATCTCTTTACTGTGACACGCCAGCCATTGCAGTGGCTTCCCAACACACAGAAACAGCATCTGCTGGCCCAACCTGTGGGAGCAGGAGTTGACTAACCAAGCATTATCACTCTGGGGTGAGTCAAGTGTCCACCTTCTCATGGCCTTAATATTTCTCTTGGTGAATCACTGTAAGTTTTCTGTTCTTTTAATATCCTCCTAATTTCCTTCTCAGCAGAGCCAACCTATCCAAATTTCAGGCAAAATCAGTATAATTGCCTTTCCAAACCTCAACAAAAATACAAACTATTGTATAAAAATAAAAAATTTAAAAATCACTAAGGTAGAGAAAAGCATACAATTCCGCTTTGTCTCACTAATGGATTCTCAGTTACTCCTTAAATGCCCACATTACCATCCAGGATGGATTTACTTTCTTTTGTCAGAAGAGAATGTGCTTGTTGGCCTCACTCACAGACAGGGCTTAGGGCTCACACAGGTTTCAACTGATGTTTGTTCTCTTCTAGTGAAATATTAGCCCCAGTGCTGTGTCCTACTCTGCGAGTGACCGGCTTCCCAGCACAAGCTTCACCGTCTATGGATGAGGTCTATTTCTGCCCATCAGAACCTGCTTCCAAGACGGTCTCAAACTCAGGTGCTGCATCTCAGCGATGACTTCATAGTTAAGTGCTATCTTTACCGGGGGGGGGGGGGTGTCACTCCAGAGATTAAAGCTTTAAACAGGGTGCCCAGGGTCTATGGTGGGGGAAAGGGAAGTGTGTGGCAAGATTTACTCTTCAAGTTCAAAAGACAAGTGTAATGCAACCCTGAGAGGTGGCTATTTTAGGGTACAGTGACCAGCACCCCCCACCAGTCTAGAGAGGCACTAGGGGACACTCCAGGTCCTCACACATCCCAACTCCAGCCAGAACCTCTTAACTGTATTTCTAATGAAATTCTGACTCTTTATTAAATAATACTATTTAAAAAGAATGATAATCCCCACAGCCTTACATACAAATCAGATAACACACAACATAAACGGTAGAAGGCTAAAGTCCAATTTCTATGTAGTGAACTTTCAAACACACGGCCGTTTCCATTAAACTAGCTTTCCTTCTAAATACTATAATGCCACTGTAGGCACGTCAGGCCCCCAGACAAAACTCGTTCCTGACTTGAGATATAAGTCCAGGATTTTTCCCCAATGCATTGTATGTGTCAGCGAACAAAAGCATTGTATGAAGATTTGACAAATGCACCAGGGAAAGTCAGGTCACCTTCACACACATTCCCCAAAACCATGACACAGAAGGGGAAAATACCCACCTCCCCTGATGGTACTGCCTGTCACCCCAGAAAATGGACAGCCTGCCAGGTGATAGCTCTGGAATCACTCACGTCTAAGACACTGAGCACTCTTCCTATGAAGGAATGGAAATCCAAATACTGAATTCAATTCCCTCCAAAAAGGGGTTGGGAGAAAAGGAAAAAGAAAACACATTAGATTCCATGTCATCAAGACCACTGAAAAGAGATTGCTGAGGAGAAGATTTGTCAGAGAAGTAATAAGTTCCCATTGGGAAATTTAAATAATCAGTTGGGTATGAAAAATATGCACATTCTGGGTTTCAGACCAATTTCTCAGCATGCCTTTTATAAGCCCTCCAGGCTGTTATTATATTAAGTTCAAACCAAAAATTCCTGCAGTTGTCTGCAGATTCTATCACAATGACAGTTCAGAAAGCAGAGCAAACTTCATGTTGTTGCCTATAAACCTCTGAAACTGTATTACGTGGATATAAATCTGTGAGGGTCATAAAAAGAATGTTAGCATCAGAACCTTTATCGTGGTATCTGAAGTGCTCTAATCCATTTGAGCCCACCTGTCCGACAAGTTGTCACCAGCCACGTGTAGCTCCTGAGAACCTGAAATGGGGTGAGCAGAATTGAGATGTACGGTGAGTGTGAAATACACACCAGGCTTCAGACTGAGCATGGAAAAAAGAATGCAAAACCTCTCATTAAGAATTCTGTAGTGATTAATGCTTACATGCTAATATTTTGAATAGAGTGAGTTAAAAAAGATATATTATTATAACTAATTTTATCTGTTGCTGTTTACCTTTTGTAACATGGCCACTAGAATATTTTAAATTACGCATGTGGCTCACATTCTATTTCAACAGACAGTGCTGTTTAGGAGTATAAAATTCAGCATTCAAGCCATTAAAAGACTTTATTTGAAATCCATTAGCTTTTTGCAAGTGTTTCTGAGACACGTAAGCGCAGCTGTCTGGGGGTAAAAAGTTCTGTGTTCAGTCTGTCTCCATGGCCACAAATGTGGAGCCCCACAAACATCTGGGCCTGACTTTAATACTCAATCCAGAGAGAAGGAAACTCAGATGGCAGGGAGAGGCTACATATGTACGAAAACTGAACAAAAAGAGAGCATCAACACTTCAGGGAGTCCTGGGTCACTGTGCACACATTTTCCATAACGTCCATTTCATCATATGAATCAAGAAGCCTTCAAACAGAAGAAGAACCCAAGATGCCCACTTCCCCAAATACAGGGCCAGTACATCTCCACATCCCTTACTATACTAGCTTCTGTGCAATGACACCAGATTTCCTTTGAAAGTCTCTCCCTGAATTAAGCCCCCAACTCAGGGCCAACTATCATCAGCATTTTAGCAATGGAAAAGGTAGACTCTTTCTCTTCCCATCCCTTCATCTCCTCTTTTTATATATGCTCTTTATGTCCAGCTATGAAAGTCTCCCACTGACTTGCATCTCTATACGTGCATTTTTTTAAATATAGGAAAAGAAAGCAAAATATTTTAATTTCTCTCCAGTCTGGACAGCAGGTAAGGAGGAAATAATGAACTTTGAGGCAATCAGATTGAATCTGAATCCCAGCTTACACGCTAGTTTCCTGCTCTGTGAGATGAGTCTTGTGGCACCAATCCCACAAAAATGCAGAAACCCAAAGCAAAAACCAGAGTCAGTCTGGGCTCAGATCTCAACTCCACCACCTAGCAGCTGTGTGACAAACTACTCAATTCTCTGGGCCTCAATTTTCCTACCTTGCAAAATGAGGGTAATCATAGTACCTATTTCACTGAGTTGTTACAAAACCTAAGTGATTAATGTGTTGAATTCATTGTTTTTTGCATGAAATTATTTTTTAAGGAATTATTTTTTAAGTGAATTAATGACTAGAACAGTGGCACCAACTGCCATCATGTAAAAGCCCCAAATCTCTAGCATGGTCTGTACCATCTGTCTCTGCCTTCCCCTCTCTTTATCTCGGGCTGGTCTCTGACCCTTCACTGGGCCCCCAATGACTTCCTTACAGTTCCACATTTGCTCCAAGCACCTTGGGACTCTAGGCCTCCATGCTTGCTATTCCTCTGCCAGAACACTCTTTTCCTCCCCCTCCCCCAATGTCAGGCTGCACCCAGGTCCATCATCGCATCAGAACCTCTGGACTGGGACCACACTTCAGTGTTTGAGAAAGTTCCCCAGGGGATTTCACATGCAGCCCAAGTTGGAAACCTCCGGGTTAACACAAGAACACAGCTACAATAGTTTAAAGGATGATCTTAATTTCACAATCAGATAAAAATATCACCTATTGACTACAAAGAGAACCCACTGATACTTTTAAAATAGCTCCTAAGTTGAATTAGAGTATAAAAATACATGCATTACAAAACATCTCCATTGTATCTGAAATTTTTCAACTGGCATTTGATTCACAGTCTCTTGATAGCATCCCCATCATATGAGCTAAACGTAAGCTCTAGGAGGTAAGAGGCTTTATCTTGCTCTCTGCGCCCAGCACACACAGACTGCATGGACACTGTGATGTTATGTGCAGTGCTCCTCCCACCAGACTGCAGGTGGCAGGAACACAGGTCTGGGAGCACACTAGCACTGAGAAAGACAGGCTGGCACAGGCTGGCTCACGAACACTTGCCCAGATGACCAAATGAACTCCTCCAAGGCTCCTCCTCTCCCCGTGCGGGCATACTGGTCACCCTCTCGCTGCAGGAGACGGCCCTGCGCCTTTGTTCGAAGCCACTCATCTGTACTTTATGAAACGCTGAGGTAACCTTTGAGATCAAAAGAGGTTTAGAAGTGCAAATGGCTGTCAAAATGAATATTAATAGCAGAGTTATTAATAACTGAAGTTGTCTGCCAGACACTTGACTCTTGATTAAACGGAGTGAAGGAGCTCAAGCCAAGCCAGAGACATCTCAGCTTGGAGCCAAGGCATCTGCTAGAGCGCCAGTGCTGGCGGGGACGGAGGACGCTCTAAACGTCTGACTAGAGAAGTCTGAATCGAGTCAGCTGGGTGACCGTGTGCTGCTGCTCGCTCTCAGGTCACACTGGCTCATGGGTCCTGTTCACTGGGGTGGGGGCTCCAAGGGGAGAACATGGCTGTGCTCACCGCTCTCTCCCCAGAGCCCAGAACGGTGTCTGGCCTGCACAAGGTGCTCCAGCAAAGCTTCTGGATGAGGGAAAGAACGAATAAGTAAATGAGAGAAGGGAAAGAGGGAAGAAGAAAGGATTTCAGATTTGAAAGCTAGAAAGTGCAAACAGGGGAACTCTGCAAACAGAGCCATAGCCAACAAAAAACAGGACTTCTTTTTCTTTGGTAAAAAAACACCAATCAGAACTGTTCCACATGCTGCTAATTCACCTAAAATACTTTTTTAAAAGCACCATGATCACTGCCACTACAAATATTGGAGACTTAAAAGGACCCCAGCTGTCAGCCTGCCTATAACCAAGTCAGTAACTTCATGATTCAAATACACCCACATTATGCCCTGCTTCTTAAGCCATGAATGTACTTTTCAGCATTAGAAATTATCCCTTTCACATCTTTAAATGCTGTGGTCTCTGCCTGACTAATGCCATCTTTAATTATACATCATCAAGTATTTTACTGAGATCTAATGGGGTCTATTACTCATCAAAATGGCCCCAGTCAGCAATCATATTCCCTAGAGCTAATTACTCAACCCTTTTTCATTTCTCAAAAGTACCAGCCTGCACGTGCAGAAATTTGTACACAGTTTGAGCCACAGCATCGTACCAATTTGTCAAAAAAGACAAGACTATCTTTTAAAGAACCCACACTATTCTGGCTTCCAAGAGAGTTCTGGCACAGTGACACTTCTGTTGGTGACACTTGGATCTGGTCCTGCGTGCGGTGCACAAGTCATTGTCCGTCTCATCACATGTTCTGCACAGGTGGCATGACCAGAAAAAGGAAATGGATACTATGGAAGGTAAGTACTTTGGCCAAGTCCTACAGACACCAGGTGACAGAGCCAGGATTCCACCCTCTGGACAACACACGGCAGGAGGCCAGGAGAAGACACACACCAAAGAACCTGGGTCAGACTGGACAGACCACACAGCATGGAGAGGCCCCTTTTTCAATGTGACTCCCATACTCATCATGTGACAATCCATCTAGACAACCCTTTTCATTATACCACATATTTTGAAAGGCCAAGTGATTTCAAGCAAACCTAAAGATCAGCAGAAACCAGTTTCCATTCAAAAGACTAGATCGTTGATCCAATTAATAATTCTAAATGCACGATTGGTAAAAATTATAAATGTATGTGTAAATTTTCTATGTCAATGTATATGTATGTACAAATGTATTTACATATATTGAAATGTATTATCAAGTTACTGAGTGAAAAATAAACAGGTCAGGCTTAAATTCAGGTCATTTTTACCTAAACAAGAAATGATTAACTTCCACATACTGACAAGAGACATTCAAATGACTAAACCAAGTGCCCTAAGACCTAGAAGAAGGAAAATATAATTAGAAAGGTCACCTAATGGACAATGAACAAATAGATCATTTTTGAAAGAACTGAGAATCAATGATGAGCTATGCGACCTTGATATGTCGCTCTTGAATAATGGACGAGGCATCTTTTCTGGACCATTTATAGAACTATGCTTAGAATTCCATTTAGTGCTGCAGGATAATTCACTCAAGGGTTGGTTGGCTCCTTATCAGATCTGTTGACCAAGCAGCAGATGGAAAGTAATAAATACACACAGATGCAGCGTTTCTTTACTGTGCAAGCAGCACACTGAAGTGACTATTCAACAGCTGCCTTCACTTGGCTCTACTGCTAGGAAGGCTTCTTGTCAAAGCACCAATCCAATATTGTCCATCAAAGTGTCCAGGTCCCTCTGATAGGCTCTCTGATATCAGGCAGCACCCGCGTTCCATATTTATTTCCTTCTAACAAACCTCTCAGGAGCAATTCATGGCTGTAATTCCAAGAAACAGCCATTTTGGCCATTTCTTCCAGACACCTCTAGAAAGGTACCAGCCACAAAGAGAAAATGCATTCTCTGACTGACTCTAGGGTCACCAAGAGGGGAAAAAGAAATAGAGAGAGAGGGAAAGAACTTGTTTGAGCAGTTTTGAGGGAGGCAGAAGCTCTTGCTTAGGAGAAAGCCTAGGAGGCCACCAGGTTGTAAGGTGAGGCTCCACGGATGACTCCAGGAGGCAAGAAGAAAACAGAGTTAACTGTTGGACAGCTTTACTGACAGGACTTTGAGAATGGGATGGAAGAATGAGAAAGGGGAGGAGAGGGAAGAGAGGAGGGCAGAGGAATGGGAGGGGAGGGAACAAACAGGGAAGGAGGAGCCACAGCAGAGGGCTCCATGGAGCAGGGACCTCGTGGCAGAGGGACCGGGAGACACTGATGGGGACAGTGATGGCATCAAAGGACTGTAAGGGCTGGCCGTGAGGCTGCATAAAGTATGTCCATGGCCCACAGCCCTCAGTAAGGCTTTGAGTCACCGCCTTCTGGAAGATTCCCTGGAGAGCATCCAGCAGGACTGCAGGAAGTGAGCTGATCCTGTGGCATTGGAGACCCTGAGCCATAGGAGGCTTGAGAGAAGGTGCAGCTGCCCAAGACCTCCTCCTACGAGACTGGGAGGGGGCCACTGGGTCTCCCACTGCACTCGAAAAGGCTACAAGCCAATATCACATGACCCTCAAAAGGCCACAATGAAGCTCCTATGGAGACTGCCTGGCCTGTCCAGGGTTAAGGACGGAGGTCACTGGCTAAGTGCATAGCAGAGCTCAGACCTCTTGCCTGCAGCCAGCCTGCTCCTCTGGGTGAGCCTCATCTCGTCCAGATCCCCCTTTCCAGGACCCCGGCCTGTGGGAGCATGTGGTGGTGGTGGTAGGAATGTGAGAGGCAGAACCTAACAAGAATGTTACTTTACCTTGAACACCCTAAAATGTCTGTCACTGGTGGCTGATAATGAAACGAGATAAAAGGAATATCCAAAATTTGGGGGAGGAAGAACTGCTAAAAAGATACTCAGATGTAAATTCTGCAGGGTCCCCCAACCATGCCCCCACATCCATCCTTGAGCCCCAGCCCAACTTTGTTGGAGTCATCCATTCTAACACTTACTATTATGAAAGACTGAAGTTCAGGAAGAATAATAGTAATGACAGCTCACATTTATTAAACACTTACTGTCCATCCAGTACTTGTCCCAGCACCGTTTAGGTATCAACTCGCTCCGTCTACACTCCTTTGAGGTGCTGGATGCACTTCTAGGTCCCTACCTTACAGATGAGGACACTGCAACACAAGTCACATCATGTGCCCCATGGCTGGCCAGCAGGCATAGCGCTAGGATGTGTGAAGAGGGACATTTGGAGCCCAGGGCTCCAGCCTGTCCATGGCCCTCCAGAGCCCTCCACAGCTCATCTGTCCCTTCCTGCTTTTTCCACCTATGGAAGCATCACCATTGACCACCTAAGCACACACGAACCAACTACCCAATACCAATATAGCCCCTGGTGCCCTGCCCCTGCACAGGGGACACAGACTCAGGGGAAGGTGTGGTCCTGACCCTGATGCCTGATGAATGTACAATCCTGCACGGGTGAAAAAAAACCCAAGACCCAGAAAACAATCAGGGAATAAATTCTATAGGAGCACTCCAGGCAAGAGAATGTGGAAAAAAGTAGCTCAGAGTGGTGCAGAGGGTCGTTCAGCAGTGCATGGTCAGTGCTGGGAGATAAAGAGGAATAACAGGACAGCCCCAAGGACAGCCTGGTGGGGTACGGGTATGTGAGGAAGCATGACACACACCATGTCATCACAGGCTTCTCCGCAGCATCCTGAGAACAGAGGGCGGAGGCACCAACCTTCATGGATGGACACACCTTTGACCCATGGTGAAGATGATGATGAGCCTTACATAAGCAAAGAGCAGATGATATGCAGGAATTCACACTGCAGGAATGAAGCAGATGTGGTTTACAGGGGTCTGCAGCTGTGGGACCTAGAGCCTTGCCCAAAGGAAGAGACCAGGGAAATGGTGACAACCAAACAGCATTTTAGGATGATCGCCCAGGCCATGGGGACAGGCCACCGGGCAGGGAATGCAACCAGAAGGAATCCAGCCCACTGTACAGGGCCTGGGCTGGTGCTGTCTCAAAAGTAGAACAGAAGGAGTTAACTGTCCCCGGCGAGAGAGTAACAATAAAACTTGGTGACACAGACATAGCTGATGAGGGAAAATCAAAGACGACCCCAAGCCCCAATAGCTATCAATACCAGGTCAAGCCTTTTCAGTTCAGCATTCTGTTATCAGCTTACCCCAACAGCACTGCTGTGACCCCAGAGCCCACCCAGGGTTTCTTAAAACCAGAGTAAGGAGTCAGTGCCCTGACATGAGCACTGGACACTCCCTATCCCAGAGCTCATGTGTCTCACCTCTACCACAGAGCATTCAAGCTCTAGAGACGAAGGCTGGTGGGAGAGCCCACCACCTCCCGTCTCTTGGTTCTGAACCTTTGCATCACTGTTTTGTTGTGGTCACACTTTGCCAAGTTCAGGCACTAGCCTGGTCCCTGACTGGTTCGGATGGGTGTTACAATGACTCCGTAACAGATGGAACCTTGAGCTGCAGGTGGGTGTGAGGATGGCCCAGTGCAGACCCCTACCCAGCTGAGTGAGCATTCGGACTAAGAAGAAATACGTCACTTTCAACCCTTCTTGGCCATTTATATTTCCAGGCCAAAACAAATCCCAAAGGCTAAGTTTCTCACACTTGCTATTATTTGGTTTGAGAGATCAAAAAATCAATGTTTCCAAAAGGTGGCTTCCAAGCATAAAATGCTGCCCCTTTCTCATACGAGTGTTCACCTCCTGCAACCCTGTCTGTCTTGTAAAGCCTCAGCACACCACAGCTCAGAGAGCGGAAACCAGAGGGTGACAGACAAACATCAAGATGCTCTAGGAAAACAAAGTCTGCGTAGTTGATGACTTCAGGCAGTTTTTATCCAAGTTGTAGTCATCCGTGCCTCAACTTCATATTTAAGGCTTTTTATTTTATTTATTTATTTATTTTTTATGATCACCTTAGAGAATTTTTATTCATAATGCATGTGTTTGTTATTTCTGGCTTTTTAAAATTGACTCACTTTTCATTTGAATTTGTTTCCAAATAAAACTTCAAGTAACTGCCATATTTTGTTTACATGGACCACTGGCTATAACTAGAAGGGACCGTGAAACACAAACATTAACATAAAGCCTATCACCAGGTCCGGCCTGGGACTGCCGTGTGCTCCTCCACTTGGGTTCCCCGTGTCCCTACCAGGAACATCAGCACCCCACTGGCATTCTCCCCTTCTTTGTCTTCTGTGGTCACACTCCACCAGCCAGGATGTCACATCTGAGTCCTCAATGCTCCACTATAACACCTCTTCACTGCGCCTGTCAACCTGACAACTGTCAC
The DNA here is from genome assembly GCA_004026885.1 of Lyroderma lyra. Classification (NCBI taxonomy): domain Eukaryota; kingdom Metazoa; phylum Chordata; class Mammalia; order Chiroptera; family Megadermatidae; genus Lyroderma; species Lyroderma lyra. The sequence goes on from PVJL010008230.1 coordinate 61,125, forward strand.
CCTGAAACGTGACATCCCTGAAAATTCCTCAACCTGACAGAGGTTTCCCCACTTACATTTATAGAGTGAAAGCGTCCCCAAAGACAGCCACCTTTCCCTGCATGTGTTGACAAGCCCGCAGTGCTCCCTTCGCTCAACAACAGTCCTGGATTGCTTTGCAGGTGAGGCCAGTTGAAAACCAACCTTCAGTAAATAAACTTGAGCCTGACCCTGACCACGCTCCAGAAGGAAGAGGCAGGAGACGTCACGAGGGCAAAGGCAGCTCCTCACCCAGAGGAGGAAGTGGGGCTTCTGAGAATGGGACAAGCCCATGGACAAGCCACATCTAAGGCCATCCTGCAGTGAACGTCACTGCTGGGTTCTGGGACAGACGGCCCACACATCTTCAGAGAACCCATCCTGTGTGCAGCCCCCTCTTGCTCATCTAAGTCAGCACACCCCACTCTGCTGCGTGGCGCTTAGCCCCCCACAGCCGTGCTTGACAAGCTGGGGGACCCCTGAAGAGAGCTGAAGTGGGCCAGGCCTGGGGGAAGTCATCGGAAATACATTTGATTCCAGGTTTGGGAAATCAACTTGGTTTTACATGGACAGAGGAATCCTCTTCTAGAATAACATTCATGTGAATTTTTAAGAAGAAAACCTAAGACCACAAATAAACAGCTGTTCCTGAGAAGAAAGGGAATGGGTGGGAAGCGGGGGGCAGCTGGCAAAGAAATGGGGCTGCACAGGTCACCTGGTCTGAAGGCACCAGAGTCCACGCAGAGGGGGTGTGGGACACAGTGGGCCCCTCCGGGCTGGGAAATGGCACCCAGCAGGCAGCAGGGTGGGGAGAACCGGCAGGAGGCAGGAGCAAGGGATCGGAGATGCCCTTGGGGAACACACCTGAGAAACCTGAGACACCACAGGAGACTGAAGGAACTCAAGAAAGAACTGGCAGGGCCTGGAAGGTGGAGGTGACAAGGCAGAGGACATTCCTCTGTGACTTCTGGTGAGAGAAGGGGAGGTCTCTGCTAACCTGGGCATCCTGAAGAGGATCGCGACCAGCCAGCTACATGCAGCCCGGGGTGGCACGACCTTACTGGGTGCCCTACAGACCACGGCCCAGAACATTCCCTGCTGTGGACACCAGACATGTCTGTTCATCTAAAGATGAAACCCATCACCAATAAGAACACCGTGTGAGGGCAGCAGTCAGAAAGAGGATGTCCTCGTTCACGGGTCACTATCCCTGAATAGACCAGGATGCCCTTGTCCTCTGTGTGAGCAGGCTTGGAGAGCCCAGGGGGTGGTCACACAGTCATGTGGCAGGCATGGAAGAACATGAGGTCTCAGCCTTCCTGAGGTGAATTAACTGGCCTGGACATGCTCCTCACGGCCGCGACAGCCACTCTGAACCCTCTTTCTCTCTCCAAGTCTGACCTCCCATGGATGCCTGAAGGAGTCCTTACCCTGAGCCTACGAAACCAACATTTTGCTTGCTCTGGGGAAATGCTTAGAAGTTTAACTCTTCTCTCAGGATTCACGATTACCCCCAGGTGTTGCCCATTCTTCCTGGGTCCTGCCCCCTAAATTCAGGACAGATTCCTGCCTACATCTGTAGAGAAATCATCAGGCAGTAGACTGGTGAGCCCTGCTGCTCCAAGCGTCAGCTCCGAGCCTGGCCCTGGGCACTCGGGAAGGAGAGCAAATGCCAAGAGGCTGCAGGGCACTCAGACCTCTTCTTTGAGCCATTCTCCATGTGGTGGAGAGAACGCTGTTAATCACTAAGAAAGCTACAGGGAAAGGAACTGAGGCAAGACGCCTAACTGTTGCCTCCTGGAGACCAGATGATCCCAACTTTAAAGGGCCAACGAAGCAGTAATTGTCAGGAAAACACACAGCCCACAGAAGGGGACAGTGGAGAAAGGACACTGAAGACAGCTTGAGGACATTAAAATGGAATCAGAAACTTCATGGAAGAGAGAGAAGAGGCTGTGCAAAGACTTGGGCTTAAGTAGGTTGACCTGTTGACTGACATCTTTCCCACCTCGATGAAGTCAACTGGGACCTGGATCACCAACCAGTGTAGACTGACCCCTTCAATATGGACAATGCAAGCTGATGGCCCCAACCCAGAAGACATCTAACCCCATAGATCTCCTGGGAGCACATAGGCAATGGAAGTCCCTTTGGCCCCCAGGACCACCCACAGAGGGCCTGGCTATCAGGGGTACATAAGGGGTTGTTTAGATGGACAGATGGACAACCCCAGATGAACAGCCTGGGGTTACAGAAGAGTTTCTAAGCCCGTAAGTTTCATTGTGGCAAATGAAGTAGTAAGTGGAAAACCAGTACCCTAGACTAGGTGCTGGCTGGCTAAAGTTGATGCGTTGATTAGTTCAGAGACACAGAGGAAATGCTACAATTATTATCAATCACACTTCACAGACTGGCTATTAACCCCATACAGAATACATATGCTGACAGGAGGAGGTGGGGGAGTCTATTTCCTCTAATACCTAAATTTTAAAATGCAAGAAATTGCTGAAGTTTGGTGAAAATAGAAGAACATTAGTATGTAAAAGGATCTTAAACAGAATCAGGGTTTACAAAGGGCAAATGCAATAGGGAGTCAGAGGCTGATGCTGGGACAGAGGAGCTCCTGCCCTTAGAGAAGATGCCACGACTGCCTTGGAGAGACAGTGGGAGGAGGTGGCCCCAGCTTTAAAGGGAAGGCCTTCTGCTGGCCTGTATTACTCACCCCAGCTTTGTCATCTGAGTTAGATGGGCACTGTTTCCACATTTTGTGAGTCACCATATCTGGTCAATAAGGCACTCCATTGCATTTGAGACAAATAGACTCCACAGACCTGGGAGTGCAAAGCACATACATCAAACACCGATGGTGCTGCCCCACTGGCTGGTGTCACATGCCAGGGAAGGGCACACTGTCTTTAGTGAAGGGCTGACGGAAAGCTGAACCAGTGCCATCCATTGCAGATTAGGCTACTGATATCTGCCAGGTGGGTTCTCCACTGTGAAGTCCAACACAAGGGTGCAAGTCCTCCTCAGAATCCAGGATCTGTCACCTCATTTGAGATGTTGGGAGCAATAACTTAACTCCAGGAAAACTGCTATCAAAGAACACATGCCATGGCTTAGTTTGTCTGAAGGAGACACCAGATACATTCCCAAATCTGTAAGAACAGTACCACACAAATTCAACCCCAGAAGGCACAAGAATGCTGCTACTCAGTAAAACAAGGGGGCTGCCCTTCCTTCGGGAGCATCTACCTTTCATTTTGCACAGGTGGAGATACAAACCTGGTCCAGACAATCACTGCTAGTGACAAAGTTAACCCACAGGCATCACGAACTTGGTAGCTAAAGGCAGGTCACATTGGTCATGTTTTAGGTGATGTTACATTAGCACAGGCTGCAGGCCCACACCATTCCTGATGCCCTGCGTGCCTCACCTTGCACTAACACATCTGGCTTTCACTACCATTAGCCAGGCTTGGCAAGGGGAATAGGTGTAATTTTTAAGTTATGTAGGATTTGGAGTATGACGATCAAGAGTTAAGGAATCCAAAGGTTTCTTGTATAGAAAATTTTAAAACACGTAGGAATAAAGTGGTGGTGCTTCAGTTTTGTGTGTAGGGGAAATGAAGGCTTGGGAGTTCAATGGTCAAATGCACAGTGGCTGCTATTGCCAGGACCTCAACACTGTTTTAAACATGAGCTTGGTGCTCCATTTGCTGGGGAGGTGGTAAGCAATTGCTGGGCCACTTTGTAAAAATGAGTATCATTTGTATCCCAAGTACTTCTTGTAGCTCCTGGTACATTGTAGGTACTCAAATGTGTGTTCAGTGCAGCAGAGGAGAGGAATGGGTCGCTAGCCTATTTCTTGAACTACTGTATGATAGCATCACTGTGACACCCTGGTGTTCCTGGGGGCCTCCCTTCACCTGAGGGCCGTGCAGAACTTGCTCTCTTGTTCTCAGAGCTCTCGGCTCTACAACAGCACATCCACTGCTGGTGCCGGCGTGCTTCTACTGACCTGAATCCCAATTCACTTAAACTCATACAAATTCACATGAGCGTTACACACACATTCCATTCAGCAGAAATGCAAATATACTATCTTCATGTTTACAGACAACCATCTTTATCAGTTAAAAACAAATACAGGTGGCAAACAAGAGAAACAACTGACCAAGCCACTCTTCTAGAATGCTCTGTCAGCTCTCCCAAAGGACCACTGTATCACTAAATATCCAGAAGCCATCAAGGGCCAAAGTCAAGTTTAAAGAAGAAGGCAGCAATGCGAGAGTAGAATCCAAATTGTGCTACTACTTTATATGCTTATTTATTTTAACTTCATTCAACAGGAAAAGGGAGCCCCACATTACAGTGTGCTAGCACAATTTTTAAACCATTCACCACTGCCAACACCTTCAGTTTGACACCCTCGTTTTTTAAGGTTAATTTGAATTCCAATAGGATACACATCCAGCATGCATTTCTAATGCATCTAATCTGAAGATCTTCGAAGCAAGGCAAATCTGATAAAAAAAAAAAATGACCTTGGCCTCTTCAAGTGATGCAATAAAGAGCATTTCCCATAACGAAATCCTTCTGATGTTTTATTTCAAAATCATACCTCAAAAAAAGCACGTTAGCTGCAAAAAATAGAGATTAAATACAGATTTAACTGAAATACACACTTGAAACAACTGCATAATTGAAACCCAATTTCGTCATGCTCCAGCGAGCAAGTAGGCTCTCAAAAGCTGGAATGAAGGGACAATTGGATATAATTCTGCTCGACTCAACCGCACTGAGCAGTCTAATCTAGGCAGTTGTAGACAAATTGTTGTGTCCCACAGATTAAGGGGCTGTGCTTCGCCTTCAGGAGAGCCTCCGACCAGCTCCCATGCTGCCTTTTTAAAAACAGGTTATAGTTTGGATTTTTTTTTCACTTACATGAAACCTGTAAGGATCAGGTAACAAAGATAAAACTTGGAAGCAATTTAAAAGGTGAAACAAATAAGTTGAAACACTTGACTGAGATGCCCATTAATGCTTAACAATCCAGTCACGATAACACAGACTGACTCTGCATCTGAAGGCGAAGCATATTAGATTACCCACACATTGACATAAACATCCACACACACACACACACACACACGCACAACCATGTTATACACACACACCATACACTCACAACCATACACACACATCCACACACGTACACATACACACACATACACAACCATATACGCACACATACACACAACCATGTTACACACACACAGCCATACACACACACACACACACACAGACACACACACACAAATATACACACCCTTAATTTAGGGTACCATATAAATGAATCCACTAGCAGTAAGGCGGGCCCTGTAACGTGTGCCTTAGTGATGATATGGGATTTTGAGATCTCTGTATTAGTAATAGGCACTAAAAAACAACCACCGATTATGGGTGCTAGGTACTACACGTCCATTACCTCATTTATCCAATAAAGCAGATAGGATCGCTAACTCACTGATAAGAAGGCTCAGAAAAGCTAAACCATTTGCCCAGGGGCACATGGTGAGGAAGTAAGGAACTCAAGGTTAAAACTACCTGTGCTGGGACTTAGTGACTGTTAAAAGAGAAAATCTTAAGCTAAGCTGCTCAACTCTCCACAACTAAGAGCATGCTGATTCGCTTCCAGATACCACAGACACTCTCTACACTAGCCTCCAGCTAGCTGACCAGCTGGACTCGCCAACACTCCACTCCCTCCCTAAGACGTCCATCCCCACAGAGGGCTACAGCGTGGCGGACTGCTGTCCAGGTCGTCAGGCCTACCTAGGGAGGCTTGTGCATGCCAGGAACCCATTGTCATGATTCCTAGCCATGTTTACGCAAGTGCACTTATCACAGCAAGCGCAAACTTGAATGAAATATTATGTAAACTGAAAAGGTTTGAGTGCAAAAAAAAAGTCACTCCTTGGAAAAACCACAGTGACGGCTTAGGAAAAACTCGCCAAAGATAGACTGTTTTAAAACTGTGAAATTAGGCGAGAACAAAACATAGAACATTGAGGGAGAATTATTTAAAATCTAGAAGGGAGGGGTTCCCTGGTGGTGTAGTGGCTAGGCTTTGGCACTCTCAATACCGTGGCCTTGGTTCGATTCCTAGCCAGGGAAGTATCCAAATAAATAAATAAATAAATGAAATCTAGAAGGTCCTCCATTCAGAATTTTTAAAAATTCTCTTAGTGCTCATTCCATTTGAAAGAAACAACTCGAAAATCATAAATTGAGGTTGTGGTTTAAGCTAGAACAGCAATTTGGAAGTCAAAGAAAAGTCCTTAGCTCCACATCCAGAAAATGGAAAATAAATACGTGTGTGTTTATAAAATAAACTATTTACTAGATATCATTTGTGAGATTTCCCAGTCTATTTTACCTTGCCCATTATTGGATCCCAGTCACACTGGCTGAAAGATATAGAAGACATTTCCTATTTAAACATGTCCTGAAGTACTTCAAGACACATAATACAGATCAATTAGGCTCAAATGCTTATTCTATACTTGCAAAATTATTACCCAAGCTTTCTACAGTTCTTTAATCTGTGAAAATTGTCCTCCTTCCTAACCTTCACAAAGACCTGGATTGACACCAATCCAGTGCCCACGGGACACTCCTGAGAGCAGAGAGCAGAATGGCTTCCAAGCCCTAATGTCAGTTGCCCATGACCATCCAGTCCACCTAGAATAATGCCTGGCACAATGCAGGTAAATTCTGTGTATGCCCAAACATACAAGGGGGACCCCAAAAAAACTGAAATTGTCTTTTGGAGGTCAGGCCCCTTGTAATACAGGCTTCCCAGGCTAGGTGAGTGTTCGAGGAACCCATCTGCATTAGTGCACCAGCTGGCGTTGTGAGAGGCTGCATTTGGCTTAAGTGAGTATTTTTTGGAGACTCAATACATGTGCCCATTTCATAATGGGTGATTTGCACAAACAACATGCAGCATGAAAACGTACCTGCCCACAACTTGCTGAGTGTTCAGCAGTTTTTGACCAAAAACAGACATGACCCCCTGTGTCCCACCTCTCTATTTACCCCATCTTGACTGAGCAACTTTTTTTTTGTTTCCTCCAATGAAATAAGTCCTAAAAGGGAAACATTTTGCCAATGTGGAAGAGGTGAAACAGAAAACAGTAGAAGCACTTTAAAAGGCATCAAAATTGACGAGTTCAAAAACTGTTTGGAGTAGTGGAAACACCGTCTCGATATGTCTATTGCATCAAACAGAGTAATGTGAAGGTGACTGAAGTTTAAATATGTCAGAATGAATACACAATTCTTTATAAAAAAGTCCAGATTTTTTGAGGGTTCCCCACATATATCAAGAGTTCTTATTAAGAGGTAGTCCTTGAATTACTCAATTTGGAACTGCAAAACCCTTTTAGAAAGACATATTGCCCTGAAACATCTCCATTAAAACCAAAAAAATAAACAAGTTTGAATGAGAAACTTAGCACACATTGAGCAACTGCAATGGTTAGACAGTGCTATTAAAACAGGTCTTTTTAAAGATCACTTTAAGAAGCAACACATAAAAGGGGAGGGGGTGGGAGAGGAGGGGGGGAAGCTAAATATAAGGGGATGGAAAGAGGGGTCACATTAGGTGGTGAACTTATTATGCATCAAGTTGACAATGCACTGTGGAATTGTATGCCTGAAACCTATGTAATCCTTGCTAACAGATGTCACCCCAATAAGTCTAACAATAAAAATGAATTAAAAAAAAAAAAT